>JAQGAP010000520.1:0-32752 GCA_034697805.1 Orchesella bifasciata | reverse complement strand
ATTACATTATACAATTTTGATGAAGTGTAATTTTCACACTTTATTCAAGTAATCATGTGAACTCAAAATCCACACATTCTATCCCGTCTACCAATACAACCCCAAGACAGTTGAATAATAATGCTAGTGGTCAAACCTAGGGGTTGGATATATAGTGCACTGCACTACTTCTCAACTCAAGTGCCAGTTGCAAACTAAAAAAAAAACATTCATTCATATGCACTTCTTTTGTTAATAACACTCCCCCGCAGAAAAGGCGCAAGTAACTACAAATTAAGGTAAAAATGTGTGAAATTAAACACATATGACGGGAATAAAGGCTGGGAACACCAGCTGATAAAACGACGCCTTGATTATGTGCTATCTTGCAGGGCATGAACTTGGAAGTATATTTTCTCGCATATCTCTGCTCTAATGACAATAATGATAGCCACTTGGAAAGGATTATTATTTCCTTAATCTTTTCCTCTCTGGCTTTTCTGCATGCATGTTACGCATATATAGAGTGGCTGTCATTGTCTTATTTCTCTATACGCCCCTATATGCCATAATAATAAAAAGTTTACATATTACAAGCGTTGACAACAGTCCCTACCACACACAGTCGCCAAACTGGAGGACTCTCAAGGAAAATGGTGGGGCTGAGGCAAAAGGCGCATAATATATAATAGTATGTGGTGAAGTGATAGTTGCTGAAATAAATAAATATGCTACACGACACGATGAGAGTTATCACGAGGAGTTTTATGTTATTTAACATGCATGTTCTTCTAAATCATGATGATAATAACTTATATTGTCTGTACAAAAGTGTAATAATGATGAGAGACAAACTCGGGGGAATGAGCATACAAGCGAATATTTCACTGGCTTATCACTGACCTTTCAGCCTCATTTTACGTCTTCTTTTCTTAACAAGAAGAAACGTATGGAAATAAAAAAATAAAACGCTAGCATAACGATAATGATAATAGAATGTAGAAGGATAATAGAAAAAAGCCAACGCCAACAAAAGACCGGCACTGGCCTGGTGACAAGTAATGCAAATTGTAATGCATTTTATTCTTGATACGCAAAATCATTCTTCACGCTACTCACTCAAGAGTGTGGCCACTTGTTGTCTACAAATCCCCTCTCAGTTTGTTTAAACCACATTTTGACTTACATCTTGTCCTGTCATTGTCATTCAGCCATTTGTTTTTTAAACTCAAGGTAAAGCCAGAAAAAAATATCCGTATGAAAAAAAAACACTGCAGTGGTTTCAGTGGTCAAGTGTCAGTGGGATTGCAGTAATTTTGACAGTACACATAATTCGACTCCCTCCAAGCTCCTCTTCCCCTACTGGCTTGACCGTGTAGTCAATCAATCATCATAATGTAATGTGGGAGTCTGTCGGAACGTTGTGGTTGGGTTTTCACAATTTGTGCTGGTGGTGGTGTAAGCATAATTCGATTTAGTGACTAATATAATTATATAAAATTGCGTTAAATTGCAAATTCTGGAAACATGAATACATGTTACGTTGTGCGGAAACCACTTCACCATCCAATGCTTGTTCCTCTACCAATCCATTTTATTCAGTCTTCAATTGGGACACTGAATGCCAGAAAACGGAATCCACTTGTGACCATTCGCAAGTGGGAAACTTTTCATGTAGGTTTGATCACTTTGAGTAGAGTTATACAAATGAATTTATTATCTTCGTTTTAAAACCAAACCCGAGAGAAATAATACCCGACCAAGTTGTTTAAGGGACACGAATGATGGTGGGAGGTGCAAAGTTATTGTTTGCGTAATTTTTAGTCTATTCAAACCGAAGAATAAACACGCTGAGAAGAGTGGTTTGGTTTCAGTTTCTCATTTATGGACATTCTTAGAAGACAAAAGGTCGTTAGAAGAATCCTATATCATCCTTTGTTATTGTGAGTCATGAAGTTAAACCCACCGGATGAGTATAGTATAGCGAATGAAGCTGGAAATCAAAACGAACAAAAGCAAACCGAAATTAAGTTAAACACAAAGAGCCCACCATAAAATCGGGAAGGAGGCTCTCACTAAAATTAGTACTTGTAGCATTTAATTGACCATTTGCTCGCTCTCTTGTTTATAACGTCAACATCAACAATAATGCAAGGATATTTCCACTAGTGTTCTAATGCTATAATACATACGCACGTCCTTTACAAGTTCACTTCTGGACACTAAAACGACAAATCTTTTACTTATAATACCAGCAGTGGGCTTTTACTGTAGTTGGGTTTAGTAAATGAAGCTTTCTTCCTAGTTAGAATTTGTGGATGTGACTTTCTCTCTTCTTGTATAGATCTTTCCTGGAACGCCTACTCGCCCAAGGACTCAAACAAATGTGGTAAGCAAAAACGACGAAAAAACTCTGCCCCTTTTATAACTAATTCCAAGTCAGTTTAGTCCTTGTCTTGTGTGTTTTTTTTCTTCTTGAGTTCGTTCGTAACAAAAGTAAACACACTGACAAGATTTTTGTACTTATTTTTCTGTTCGTTCGTAACTGTCCGCATTTTGGTGCTCCCGTTTCCGTGTTTTTTTATGTATTGTAAACGTTGTGGCACGGATTATATATATTTTTATTTTTGTTCTCATACGCCCAAAGTCACAAAGTTAGTGGTACACATTTTTTTGTTTAAATTTTCCCTATTATTTATATGTCTGGGTTCTGATGATGCCCATGATTTCTTATCAGGAGGAGGAGGAGGATTGTATACAAACTTAAGAACCTTCACAACGGCAATAATAATACTGTTACACAACAATGTTTGTTTGGTTCTTTTCTCAGTTCCTTTTTTCATTTATTACGTTTCTCCCATATTCGGTTTGCTTGCACCAGTAAGTAAGTGTACACCATGCTTTTTTCGTGTTTGTTTTGTTCTTAGCAAAGAAATTTAGTCATGTCATGATTTTCTGATTGTGTCTTTTACTTTACCGTATAAGCGATACAAAATTTCCTATACGAACTACCACCTACCAAGAAATTGAGTACAATAAGCAATTCTTGCTGGTAGCTCTGGTTCTGATTGTTTTTGTGCTTTGCTTTGCTTACTGCTTCTTCTGAGTTGTCTTCAACGTTTCATTTGTGTGATTGTTTTTTCAAGGGTTCTTGTCTCTCTCTCTCTCTTGCTTCTTGTCCATTTTTGCGGAAAAGAGAATGAAATGAACGTTGTCACTCCCAATTTTTCCCCTCCAGCCAAGCCAAGAACATAGAGATACGTTTTTTTCAATCTCCGCTTGTCTTGTGAGTGCACGCACGAAGTGAAATAAATGTGTACGAATGAACTTACTCAGAGACAAGAAATATCCCCAGTTCCTTTTTTGGTTTTCTACCGTTTGTTTTTTCGCCACTCTCATTCTTTCTCCCTGCGTTTTTCTTTGTTGAATCAGCAGTTTGTCAGCTATAGAGCAAAAAATGACGATCCTGCTGCTCCTATTTTTTTGTCGAAATATTTTTGTCAACATGTTATCTATTTCTGTTTGTGTTCTCTCTGTATAAACATGAAGCTTAGCTGAAGCAGATTCAGACACTTGTTCCGGTTTTGGTTGATGATGATGATGGTCTGGTGTGGCTTATGGTATCATTTTGTTGCTGAACGCTAAGCTGATTGTGATTGTGAGCATTGTTGTTGCTCTCACCACCAGGGAAGTAGTAGTAGCTGTGCATTATCATCATTATTGTCCCGCAAAACGCTATATTCCTGGTTGTTGTTTCCCCATATAAAGTTACGTAATGTTTTTTTAGGATTTCCCACACAAGGATGGAGCTTGTCTTATAATACATATTTTATTTTATATGAGCTATAAAACGCTTTCGTGAATGATGTACATGAAGCTTAACTTCCTTCTCTAAATAACTAAACGACTACATCCGTTAGTGTTCTCTTCTCCATCATCAAATTGTAGTTCTTGCAAATGGTTTTTTTTGTAAGAGATACATTATTGCATTTGGTTGATATAAGTAATGCATGTTGTATACATGAGACATACCTTGTTTCTCATGATCGTCATGAATGATCACAAAAGTTAGAAACCAACCATAACTGTCTTTTTACGTGTTGTGGTCGTGACCGCCGTAGCGGAAGACCTCGCTTATATGTACGTTTTGTTCAATTTATGTTTTCAGCAGTCTGTGATAATGTCATAATTATTTTGCTTGCCAATGTCAAGTTATATCTCGGAGAATGCGAGTATTTTTAGTCCAGTTGCTTCATGTAAAAGTTTATTAATTGTTGATGAGTATGAATTTACCCTTGAAACTGTTAGTTATTTATGCTGTACTGTGAGGTCTCAATAAAATAATTTTTACTTATACAAAAGCCAGGGTACAATAGATCTGCAACTTCATATTGTGTTATAATAGAATATCAAAGTTGAGTCCACAATTAGTGTTAGTATATATATTTAAAACGCATGCACGTTTCTAAAATTGAATGTACTGTTGTACTTATACTCATCAATATTTTCACTGCAGTTCAATAGCTTTTTCCAGAATATTAATTTCCTTGTCGTACATTTTTAAATTACAAGACGAACTTGGTTTCAGACCCTGTTGGAGCCCTTAAAAGGAATTATGGCAGTCACTTTCTTTTGTTAAATTAAGTTAGTATATATGATTTTGTTGCATTATTGTTGTCTCAAAAAGATGAGTTAACATTTAGTTGCATTTTGAGTTGATTTATTTGTTGAGTAATTTGCGGTATATCTAAGTTGAGTTGAACCGCTTTGTTTTTGGTAGTATACTTGAAGGAACACATTCATTCAAGTCTGAGAACAAAAGCATAGTCTTGTACATATACTCAAATCTGTTTTTGTTACTGATTTTCTATAGTTCGGTGAGAATGGGATCTCACCAACCGAAATTCCTCGAATACGTCTGGACGGAGGGCCAAATAGTATAAAGTGCCTCATCAACAATGCCAAGTGGGGAATGAACCCTTTGATGGAGGAAGAAGAAGACTCAAATACAACCGCAATGGCATCATCCTCTAATGGGAACGGCAATGACCGGGACAAAGCCAGCGGAGATTACTCAAGTTCTTCAGGGAGCTCCAGTAACCAGCGTCCCAGTAGCAGCCCAACCTCGCCACTCGGTAAGCCTACATTTTTATTTTAAGATTTACTAGCCTGTTACATAGCGGCATTTTAAATTAAATTCTTTCTCATGAATTTGACATATCAGAGCATCATAAAATAAAGCATCCAATCCAAACGGGTAATCTGGGAATTTACAGAGCTCATCAGTTTCTCATTAAATAACATGCTCATTCTGACATCGTATTGCGAAAACTCCTTGGGAGAAACTACGCATTTACCAAATGTATTATTCAGGGTTATTTGGCTCATTTATTTGTTCCTGACTGATACTTACGCATTGTTCTGCATTGCATCACCAACAATAAAACACTTGTCCATACTTAAGTATGTGCGTCATCATCAAAGCAGGGAAACGCCAGGGACGGTGTAGTGTAGATGTAGATACGCAACTTCAAACTTGTACCACATCACCGATGACTTCAAGGCTCACCGCAAAGCACCATTCCAGCCTACAGTATCGTTTCACCCTCACTACTTCACTACCATCATGGACTTTCTCCGTCTTCTCCTCAATTTCTTCAAGAGAAGAGAAAGTTGCTCGTGCGTGGCAGTTTGCACACACACACATTCCTCCTTTAATGCACCTAAGTAGCAGGAATATCATCATCATCTTTCTCTTCGTCATCCCCGGAACTGGAGACGAGATGGAAAATTCCTTGTACAAACAGAGGAGGGAATTACTAGGCTCAAAGGAGCCATTTATATTTGCTCATGGCTTTTCGTGGTTTCCCTTCTTTTACCCGTTTTTTTTTTCAGTCTACTCGCTGTTGTAATATAGTTTGTTGGTGGCAAATGGCAATTTTTTTCTGAGACATGGTTACTTGAGTGTAAACCTTTGAAATGAACTAAAAGTTGGATGATGGTGGTGTGGTGGCGGTGGCAGCAACGAAGCAATACATCTCATAAGCAAGAAAATGTACGGAGCTTCTATACGAATGAGAAAAAAAACGAAGAGGAAGTAAAAGTGGTGTAGCGTAGCTGAGGGAAAAGTAAACTGGTGGGTATAAAAACGGAACTGTTGTAAAAAGTTTTTGATACCAATAAGCTGACTAGCAAACACAGTTTATATAAAAAGCTACGTGGTGGGTGCTCTGTTCTTGAGGAATATTGTTGTTGAGAACGCGAGAAGCCACGAAAATACTTAAGTGTCAAAGGGAAATGCGAAAACTGCCTCTGTTTTGGCAGAAGCAATATAGGCAATGCTGGAATTGGTTCCAAAAAACGACTTTCAGTGTCACACACATTCACGACGATAGGTTTTTAGAGCCGGCAGCAACTTTCCAAAAATAAGAAGATGAAATGGGACAGCATAGGCAATTGTAGCTGAAGCTGTAAGTAAGCAGAGCCACTTATTTGTCAAGATAGCAGTCGAAGTAGGTGGCAGTAGCATACTATCCTCTTTCCAGGAGAATTGGGGTCGGTCGACCCGGTTGCCAGTTTTCTTATTTTTGCTATGCGGCTTTTGATTTGTGTTCCTTGATGTTTATGATGTGCTGTTTGCGAATCTACTCAAAAACCAAGGAACAGAGTCTAATGTATCTGACATCCTGGATTGGTATAAGGCATAAGGACAGTCATAAAACGACTTTGGGTATTGTATTGTTTCACTAAGCATGTATTATTATAAAGGAGGAAAATCCCTTGTAGAGATATAAATTGAAGGGTAAAGCAAAACAAACGCAACATTTGACTTTGTTTTGGTACATGCTCGTACATAACAAGATTACACCTAATCTAATATGATTGTAGACACCCGATGGAATACAAGATTGCCATTATAGCAATAGCCTGTCATAATTCTCAAGAGTGAAGTGAAAAGATAATGTTGTTAAATTATTTTGCAGATGCTTCTTGTTCCTTGTCTATTATTACTTAAAACAAACTACGGTACGGTACAACATGTGATGATATAACTTTGAAACATCGTCATCATTATTGTTGTAACAGTACGGCTTTGTCTTTGACCTACAAAAAATGACATCTTCCTGTAAACTCAAAAACATTTTGCATACTGTTTTAAACGCAGGTTAAATTCTGACGATAAGAAAAAGAGGCTGGGTGCATTTCATGGGATTGCACACTGATTCTTATGAGAGACAAAGGAAAATTGCTTGTATTATGTGCGCACAGGTGGTGCTTACCTGTATGTTTAAGTTTAAGTTTGTATGCACTGCGGCCACATTGAAATTGGGCATCTGTTCTCTGAGGATGCATGCATTGAAAAGTGCATTTATATACAAAGAACTTTTGTATGAATGCAAGGCACTCTACAATATGTGAATGTAACTTAATGGAGCAGACGCTAACCGTAAAGTACAATCTGAAATGCTAGTTAGCTGAATGTAATTGAAGGTATGGTGAGTTCAAGCAGTTGCAGCTAGATGTTTCTTGGCGCAAGCGCATAGTCTTTCAAGCGTCTATCTATGTTGTACGTGTGAAGAGACCAGCATGGGTTACATGATTTATTTATTTTCCCTGAATTTTTGCAAATTTGAACTTAAAATAATTTGTACTAAACAAATCTAACTTGATTTTTTTAGTTTTTTGGAGGTGCTACTGGAATAAGAAAGTTAAAAATTTATTGAATATAACGAAGATATTAGAACGAAGAAGGTGGTATTACTGGTATTAGATTCCGATACATTATGAGTTATCCATCAACATAATAAGCGTCTGGAGAAACGTGCTATTTGACCAGAATTCATCCCTTTTCATGCCTTGATTCCTTTTTGATAGTCAGAAATTTGAAACCACAAAACAACATCTGCTCCAGCTGTAACTTCTAAAAATCACCCAACAATCAATGCTTGTCGAAACAACTCAACAGCATACTCACGGATCTTCGTTTTACAATCGAAATGTGTGAGCTCTCGCTGGAGCAACATTACAGAAAAAGGAGATTATAAGAATCTCAGTTTTCCAGACCAGGAGACCACGCTCATTCTCCCGTCGTTAATAGGCCCATGTTCTCCAGTAACATCTGCTCCAGTCAGCTATTTCTCTCTGATTCTTTTCACAAGATTCATATTCTTGAATTCACTGTCAGGCAAGAGCAGGCACGTGTAGGCGTCTTGATCCTGCCAACTGCTATTCAAAATAAAATTAATAATGTGAGAGGATCCTCTGTCATTTGCTACCAGATTTAACACGGCTTAGAAACCCACATCCTTCTATTGAAGCACGCACCCCTACTTCCTTTCACTCACTTGTACTCAAGTATATTGCAAGGATGAGTAAATGGGATGATAGACAACTTCTCAAACAATAAAAGGACAAAAGTAATACGAAACCACACAAATGAAAATGAGCATGGAATGTAGAGCACGATCTTGATAGAGTCATCATGCAAGAAGGAAAAGGTTTCTTTGTTTGTCAAGCACACATGCATACATACATGCATTATAGTCCCGTCGTAAGTCAAACAAAAATACAATGTCTCGCAACTTCTTTGCCATTGTTCACTTGAATTTGATTGTATGTAAAGTTAGCTCTAAATGAGCAATACTCATTTTAATATTTACATGCCTATATATATAGTTCACTCTCATCCGTCATGTCATCCATCTCATCTTCATTTCTTCATCCTCCCCAAACAATGTCGCAACAAATGTAAATTAGTATAAGCAACACTTACTTGAATTAAAAAGAAAGCTGCAGACGATGAGTAACCAGCGGAAATTGATATTTTTTCGTTAGATTTTATTTGCATGAGATTTCAAAATTTGTAACGGTTGATAAATCATGAATACAACTTGAGAGCAGTGGGTTAATGCACCTTTTTTTACATCCGAGTCTATTTTTAGATTGAATTACGAGTAAATGCATCATCATTGGCTCCTCTGTAATAAAAGCAACTTTATTGACGTTTTCCTTAAAAACACGTGTTAAAACAACCTTTTGTTTGCAAAATTGCAGAAACGCGCATTGATTTCGCTTTGATTTAAATAGCCGAAATTGTTAAAAGACAACGGTAGTTCGGAGCTCCCTTTAATCGTGCATTATGGGAAACGAAGAAAGAATCATTTTGAAAATTTTAGTCATAAAACCGACTTCAGCATACAATTTTCGAATTACCTTTACTGCAATTTAAGAGCTGCAACCTAGCTAATAGTTAAAAGAAAATTATTGTGTTCGTCCTAAAGAAAAACTAAACAGTAGTGATTTACTGCGGCTACTGTAATAAAACTGCAACACCTTAAAAGGTTGTACAGTTACATCTCTTAGCAGAACAGAAGCTTTAGAAGTTTTAGATGCAGTTGGTAATAAAGCCGCATACTCATGTAACGCAATGCACTTTTCAAGACAGACTCCCACAATCAGGATGCAGAATCGATGAATGATACTCTTTTTTATCGTGTTTTTTTACTCCGCCAAAACGAAATAAAACACCCCTTTTAATAGGCCCTTAACAGTTTCTGATAATTCAACCAATTTTCCAAGTGTCTATTATAAGAACTTACGTAAACAAATTTTTTTTTGGATACCTACCAGCCAGCCAGCTTCACATAACTTACATTCCACCACATCTCATTGATCATATGCAGATATCATCATGTATTATTATTGTTGACTGGGTTGGCTATTTGAAAAATAACAAAATAAATGAAACAAAAGCATTGCATGTTGAAAGACAGGAACCACCGTTATGATAAAAAACACACATTTTACTAAGTATGCTTCTTTTTGTAGTAAAACTTGTCTCTTGTTAATATATTATTCTTTGAGTTGAAAAAGTCAGCGTATTTATCCCCAACAAAAACATAATAAATGCATGGGAGCATTCATGTGCATAACTATTTAACAACTTTGGTGTGGTTTGTTTTTGTATTTGGTTAGATTGGTTTGAGAATTCATTATGTTTTTCTACACAAGGGTTTTGCTATACTAGTTTTTGGTCTGAAAAAATAAAACCATGTTAAACATCATTTCATGAGAGTCCATTAAATGTTCTGTGATGTGGTGTGATATAAAAGGCACGGTTGATGAAGTCGTAATAGAATTCATGTCATTTCATTTCAGTAGCCTTATAATTAATGAATGCAAATAATGCAATGTTAAATTGAAAGAAAACCCAACAAAACCAGCCTTCATTATTACTGAAGCACATGTTTACATCTATTCTCGAGCATTTATACCTACCACGAACAAATTGTATTTTGTTATTGTTATCAACTGAGTATAAAAAAGATTTAATTTATTTTAGTCAGGACAATAAAATCACTTCATGGTTCATGAGAAAAGAACCAGAAGCAGAGGTTCCTTTCAAAAGGGACCAGGACCAGACCAGAGTAAATGGAGAGAGCACCACCAGATTGTAGCCTTACACCATACCATGACGTTTTTATCATGTTAACTTACGCATATTATTTATATATTCGCCTATAATCTCTATATGGCTGGGCTTATGTAAGAAAATCAGGGCGGCTGGTTGATGATGACTAGTGCAAACGAAGCATGTTCCTCACAAATCATCATGGATTTTGTCTTTACGCACTTTTCTCAATCTTTCTTTTTGTGATGTGCGTGTGAGGTCGTGACAGAAAGAGCAGCCGTGCCAGAGCATAAGATTAACCTTTGAAAGATTGCTCTTGATAACTTTGGTAAGCAGAGAAAAACCACGCGTATAATATATAGCGTGGAGTCGCTGAGAGATAGGATGACAGAGAGAGAGAGAGTAAAATCCTGACAAAACACTCCAGTGACGGGCGATGGAAACGGCATGTGCACGTACTCCACTCCATAAAAGCTATACAGATAAAATATTGTGCTGGTTTGGAGTTGGGAGAGAAAATCAATTCAAGTGATCTACTTGGCCCTCCTTTTGGAACCCCATTTAATTTACTTACAATGTTTGAGAACACTTCTCATTTTATTTTCAAGCTTATTGCTTGTTTTGCAAAGAGATCATCATACCAATAATTTCCCTGTCTGTTGAGGAAAAGCGCAACTCAATTTACTGAAACGCGGAAAGCCTATATAATCTCTGAGCATGGCTATCACATCAGCATTGTTACTCACCATTAATATAACTATCAGAGTTGATGATGGATCCTGCTTTTAGAGCGGATAGCAATTTAACATGTTTGTTTCAGGGAGGAAGGAACTAATTTCGGAACTCTACACTATCATCAGGCTGAGCATTACCCATGCTCTACACAATTTTCATTAGGCAGCTCACATATTTAGAAAGACGTGCGTACATGAATGTGTGCAACTTTTTTCAAGAGATGTGTAATTAAGCTACTGCGTTTCAATATGATTTTCTTATGTACCAGGATAAAGAAGCACTTATTTTTTTAATACAATGTTTTAGCAAGGTGCTATATGTGTGACTCACTCTTTGCCTGGTCTGCATAAAATATTCTGGCTGAAACTATATCCTGCTATTACTAATAACAAGTTAAAAGGGGTTACCAGAGTTTTAACCCGAATTATCTTTAATCTAAAGCATATAGAGTAAAAATGAAAAAAGTTATCAGAGCCTGACTTCATTTTCCACCAAGTTGAGCTCACAAAAGACTTGATTTGCGCTAAGACTAAAAAAATACTCAAAAAGCGTGGTGTGGTGATATGCAACGTTTCTTGCTCTTGCATATAATATGATTGCGGCTGAGCCTTTGCTATGCACACAAAAAGTTAGTATGGCAGCTGCTCTGGCCCTTTTTGTGTTAATCCCGACTTCATCATCTGAGATTTGTGTTTGTTATGAACACTATATTTAACTTTTGCTGCTCAACTCTGCAATAATATATGAGAATGACTATTCATCAAAAAGTTTTGCCAGCTTTTATGTATAAAACAACAGGAAGAGATTTTCCATAATTGACATCGTTTCAAGAGTAAACACAAAGAACAGATTTGAGTTTTGTTTCTTGTCACTTTTTTGTTTGATATCATCACAAATAACATACAAATGCTGTATTGTATTCGTGTGTTTGACGTTTCTTCTTATATAATTTGTGCTAAACTGTAGTAAGTAACGCTCAAACGTTGGCATTGGCTTTGGAGGATGATGATGATGTAAAAGAAATAAGGCCTGCTTGTGCAGATAGCTTTTTCTGTGCTTTGAAATGTAAACATATTGTGTGCTAAACATGCATATCTCAAAAGGTCAAAAGCAGCTTACGAAATTTCTTTCAAAGCTTTTGTCACCACTTGTCCTCAACACTCGATCAAACTACTATGACGGGCTGTAATGAACTGATAAAAGTTTTAACTCTATTTGCTCAAAGTTGAAAGTGCAAAAGAGAAGATCTGGCGCTGTCAGGCAGATGAAATGAGGAAAGTCATTTGAGCCTGGAAAAGCTTCTGCTTTGAAATGAGCAAAGCAATACAATGCCAAAAAGTGAAGCTCATTTGCCGCAATATTTTTGCACTTGACAAAGGTTCTTAAAAACGGTTGCTCTAATCGTTATCCTAATTGTCATCAGAAAATGAGTGGGAGTCCCAACCAGAGTAAAAGCGATAGGTCGACTTTTCCAAAACCAGACCACTCATATAGGCAGCTATACGTCAATATAAACTGCTCCACTTTTACTTTTGTCCTTCGCTATTGAAGAACACGGCATAAATGTCATTTTTAATGGTTTGTTTGAACATAACGATAATGATGTGTACTCCACTCCACTTGATATTTGCACAGCAGGACCGTAACGGTGGCTCAATGGCTCGTTCATTTCATTCATACCTAGTTCATTACAGGCGGATAGAAAGGAGTAAAAGGGCTTGTTTTCATGATAACCAGACATAAACACTTTTTTATGCAAGTAGGCATGTAAAGCGCGGTGCTCCTATTCACCGAACCGTCTGGAATGGAAGAAGAGCTCTGTTGGCTTGGCTCTGTGCGGTAGAACAGGATATTAGATTGTCACATTAGTCAAGTCAAAGAGATATGTGTAATTCTTTAGGTGTACTTCTTCGTCACTAACACCACATTACTCCTTGTTCTCCTATAAAACATAGTGTTTTATTATTGTGCTCGCATTTATAGTCTCACGTTTTGGATTGTACAACAATCTTTTGAATAGATACGGTTGTTTGTTAAATTAACTCGAAATGAATTTATTCATGTGCAGTATTGCCACATCCGTATGGCTTGTCCTCTTCTTCTAAACCCTTAGAAACTGTTTGTGTACTTAAGATCCCAGTATCCCAGCCATTACATATTACATTGCTCTTGCTCCCACTCCGTTGTCTGGTTGTGGGTTAAGCAGTGCATCGTCCACGAAAAGAATGTTCATGTGTGTAGACATGACGTAAAAACTGTATTAGGACATGCATGCAATCCCCATTAAAAGTTTGTTGGTATTATAATGAAAACAATAACAGAATTTGTTACAGCTCTAACAAGAGCAAGTAAGTGTGTGTTCTTTTTTAAAACAGACATGAGAATGAAGTTTAATAGTGTTGTCTCACAACTAGGTTGGATACAGGCGGCTTTTGGAATCCAAAATCTAAATCCAACGTGGTTGCTGGTTGTGTTTGTCAAGTGCTTCCTTTTACAAGGGAAACAAGCAAGTATGCAAGCGTGAATATATGAAAACGTGCTTGAAACAAGAAAATTATTTGTCAAGAGAAAAAAATCTCCGTATGAAATTGAATTCATGTATGTACTCTTCACCCCTATGATGACTTAAGGAGAGGATCATATAACATTTTTAACAAGCATCATGCAAGACAGCGACAAATATGTTGGGTTGGTTGATGCTGGCTTCCTATTACGATCAGACCAATTTAGCTTTATTTAGAAACTAACTGTTCCAAACTTAAGTTGCTACACAGTTATCGAACACTCGGGAAAAATAAATAGACATAGCCATAGCTCGGTGGTAGATGAATCGTGTACTACCATTTAAAGTTCAAGATTTCCTTATTTAACTTCACTCATTCTCTGCTAAAATTGAAACGTAACAACAACTGTATTAGGCAGGAGCAAGAAACACGCAACGAATTTTCCCATCAATTTTAGAAAATTGAGGAAGAAATCTCTCCCACCATATAAATGCATTGCATTCCGCAGCTAAAAGGTGATCCAGTTTTGTGGCAAATTGAGATCCTTTTTAGCTTTTTAAAAAAATTGTAAAGTTGTTGCTAATTGACATTTTAGCAATTCACTCCTCCTCTTCAAGAAAACTTTCAACCTTCAATTCAATCCCAGAACATTTTTACAGGTTTTACAACAAAACTCATCATCATCATCAGTCATCAGAAGAAATTGTGAGTTGCAAGGAAATTCCATTATATTCTGATTACGTTCTCGCTATTCGTAAAAATAGTATTGTGATCAAGCAAGCCAAAGCTCAGCTCATCATCATCATCATCATCTGTACAGTGTTGTGCTCTGAATACTCCAATTACAATTTCTCATTAATAATACACATCCCTCACGGTACCACCTTGAACAATAACAAGGCACAAAAAGCTGAGGGTATCAAGCAACTGGTGCTGTAAGTGCAAGTATTATTCATGAGGAGATACATGCATTTTTTGGTGTTGCCGTTGGTCTTGGTCGTGGTTAGGGCTGCAATTCACAGTTTCCCTTGACAAAGAAAGATAACATGAATTAGGTATTAAATTGGTTGTAGACAGGATTCTTTTTGCCTATCATCCATTTTCACTAACTATTATCAGAGTATCAAAATAGTTGTCTTGTTCATCACACCACATCAGGTGTATCATCACCAGCTGCAAAGTAGTGAAGAGACCAGACCACACCGCATGCTTCTTCCATATTATATTAAGATTACATGAATTTTTTTCGCTACTCTATTGTTGGAATTTAACAACATGGCACGTAGGTACATGACTAACAAGCATTCTACCTTTGACCAAGTGGTAATAATAATCAGTACAAAAATATAGAAAAAGATCCCATGGCCGGTTGGCTAATATCAATGGGTATGCGAAAAGTGTGAGAATTTTACAAAAGTAAATTCTTTCTTCGATTTTTTTTTCTTTTTGCTCACACATTTACGTTTGTAGTGTGTTGTTTGAGTATTAAATGGCTTGGATGTATATCGGGTACATGTGATGATGATGATGATGATGATTCACTAAGATGATTTGCCTTGCATATAGACTAGACCACTATAGTAGAGATGATGATGATGATGAATCCATTTTTTCTACGAACATTGTCAGACAGTTTTGCAATATGAGAAGATGAAGAAAGTGTGCCGTGTCGTGTGCATGTGTACGCTCTGTTCAATTGTGCTGTTGTGAAGAAAATTCAATTTGATTCCCTTTTTCTACTGCTACCATTTATTTCATCGCGTGTATAGCATCGCATATAATGGATAATACCACAGTGAGCGCACAGCTGTACAACTCTGGTTTGAATTGGAACTAGGATGGTTAAAATTCATCCGACATTTACAATAACTGTCCCCTTCTTTGTTACGGGTGTCATTCTTGTTTTCCTTGCAAAAACTGGGGAATTGTTTGCATCAAACTACTGCTACAGACAAATAATATAACACCAATAATACTTTGATGGCAAACATACCATTTGGAAAAGTGGATATTACAAGGTAGCAACCTGGAAATTTAAAAGCGCTGAATGTGAGCGAGCATTATATCTTCTACACACCGCTCTTGCTCTTGGTGGCCTTGTTTCAGGAGAAATCGGTGGGATTGTATCTTGAGCCTCAACTCTCTGAAAAACACGCTTGTTAACTGCCTTCTCCTAAACATTATAGTAGGAGCCAGCGCAACGTTATTGGGACTTTTATTGTCGAATCGAAAGTACCCACAGGAAGAGCCCAGTGTTGAGGAAAATTGTGAATATTGTAAGACTTTTCTTTTGAAGAGGATCATAGTAATCTGTATCATAATGATCAGTATTGCCATTCAATAGCTCCAGTGCAGAGTGTAATATTTGCTAAACATTTTTATGTTTATTTATTGAGCCGATGTTTTTGACTTCCGTGCTTAAGGAAGAAGCAACTGACAGTCATAACTCTTTCTGTGAGACTAGTAGTAGCTCTTATCGGATATCGTTATTATGCTGGGATGTGAAGTGATGTACATTATTGCCTTGTACGCACGTACCGTACCCAAGAAACCTTCAGGAATCACCTTTACGTTCCACCACTCCAACTAATGTACATTATTCGAGTACGCACTTTTATTTATTTTTCCCCTTGAGTTTTTCCTATTATCCTTCGCCTTGTCTTTCAATTCTCGACTCAAGAAAACGAAATGAACGTATTCCTAGGCTGAGTGACGTCGAGAGAAAAAGGAAACTGAATTTTTCAACGTTTTTTTCCTAAACGAAGAAAGGTAACATCACATTGCATCACGAATATCCTTGAAATTGCTCCACACACGAAGAAGGTTACACAAAATACTCCTTATGCTACTAACAACATAACAGTTACTTCCTCCTTCTTCGGGGTGACTTTCATGTTGGTTTCATGCCCATGATATGTGTTTGAAATGGCGTCCAGGAAATTCTTTATAACCTTTCTTAGCTGCTCCAACTAAAAAAAACTCCCGTCTTGTTGTCATGTTTTATATTCGTCTCCAGTAAGTTGTTTCCAGCTCTTCATGTCAAGTGGCTGGGAAGGGCTGAGGAAATTTACAAGTATTTTATTGCCATTGCTGATAAATTCATTTGAAAACCGAAATATAAGGAAAACTTTAAGTGGAAAAAGGGTTCCAGTGAAAATATAACGGGGGAGGAAGATATGAGAATATAGGATTTTTGGACATGCCATAATATAATGTCATCTTGAATGTGCCTAAAATACTTTGTCAGTGGATAGGTCTAATATGTTGGTACTACGTATAGTAGTCGTGTGTAATGTAATGTATGAAATGAGAGTTGGAGCAATAAAAATGTTCAAGAGGCAACTGGCTCGTTTCTGATAAATATCCCCGAAACTCGAGGCGGAATATAAGAGAGGTATAATAATATTGCGGTGCGTTTGTCTTGAAAACTAAAGACGATTACATGATCCTCTCTCCTTCAAGTATTATCCGGATATGGATACAGCCGGGGAAAATGATACGACATGGAAACTGTCAGTTAAAGTAATACCGCTGGACTTTTAAGGCCCCAACGCGGAATAATTTCTCGCTTTCTTTTGAGTGAATTTCAACCTTGGTTGTGTCATATATGTTTTGGTGAAAAAGAAGCTTTTTCTTTGGCCAGAGAGTACTCTAGTTTGTTTGTTGTTATTGAATAAAAAAAAGTTAAAAACAATTCTCCATTGGAGAGCTAAACCAAACCACTTTGTAAAGGTTGAATGGAAAAACCGGAGAAGCAATGAAGCGCATGCACAAGAAGAAACGTGCGCCTTCCCTACACGTATATACTTATGATTCCACTTGGGAACTTTTAATTTACTGCCAACCCGTTTATTGCTCCACTAAAAGTGATGAAAGAGTCATAATTTTCCCTGGAGAAATACGTACATAAAGCTGGATGACCTCGATAGTAATCTTTAGTGCTGGAGTGGAGAAACGAGAATCATCGTCGTCATCAAGTGCTTCGCCATACAGTTTTGTACAACATGCAATGCAATCCAGAAAATGAGCCCCGAAATATACGGAACCAGGGAAGTGGAAACAATGCCTTTTTATGAGTCCCGTAAATTTCACATAATCAAGCCAAAGCCAGCCACCCAAGCTAAACTGAACCATCCAACGATTACCATTGTATAAAAAATGAAGTTAATTTTGCTAATTTTATGACTGTGAAATGAAGTGGTAACACATACTCTGCTGCGTTGTGATTTAAATACACATGGGCGAGCGATGGTAAACTGAAGATTGCAATTTTTTTTACACATTGCATTGATTCCGTTTCCTGTCAGACAACCAGAGATTAATTGTTTTCGAAAGGAAAAGTGAAAACTATTGTTTTTGTTGCCAAAAACATCTACTAAAACACATTACTAGTATTACACCCTGTGTGAATATGGATAGTAGAGCGAGTGAGCATTATTAAGTCGACGGCCCTACTTTTACACTCACGTTTTAGTTAAACTTTTAAAAACCAACATTTGCTTTGGTATAAATTTTTGAAGGAAGAGGAAATGGTTTCAAAAGTTCTTTTGATTCGATTCCTCACGTTCGTTCTTTCATGCGTGTGTGCGTAACGTAACCAGAAGCTGAAAGTAATTTGGAAGACTTTTTTTTATTATATGAAAGGATGCGTAAAAACACCAAATATTATACTAAATTAAAAGATGGTTTAGTAAATGAAGGTGTTTAAGCGTTGAATTAGGATGTGCGTTCCTGTAGAATGCTGATTATCTCATAAGTAATCCTAGCTAGTTCAGTGGTGCCGCAGTTTTGAGTGTTTTTCTTCAATAAAAATGAAAAGTGAATTAGAGACGAGCTAAAGCATAAACTACAACGAAGAGAACAGAGTCAGTCAGAGAGAAACAACATCAGCGCAAGTCAACTTCGTTTAATCACGATCTACAAATTGCATTGCAGCAACCTAACATCAACACTCGCTTACAAAATATTTTTATTAAATCCGTGCGTATATGTATTGCACATTACCATTAGCATCCATTTTTTCGCTTTGCATTTTGCCTCGCATCGGCGAACTGAAGTGCACAATGAAAATGACAAGAGTTATTAAGCTACTTTAACTTCACTGACTGACATTTATTATGTTGATTACTTGATTACGAAAAGAGAGATGGTGATTATTAGCCATTTTGCAGATATTACATGAGCAATTGCATTTTTGTGTGTTATTATTTTAGTTTTTTATTATCTTCCAAGTAAACTGAGATTTTATGTGAGAGTTATTCTTAACGAAAAAAATATACACACATACATATTCAGCGTATTATGCACCTATATGTTATCTTGCATATACTTATATATTCTAAGTTTACTAGGACTACTACTGGTGCTGCTGTAACTGTTGCAAATTACTGTAATAGGCTTCATAAATACCGTTGAAATTGGCAATGTGTGAAACCAACAGGCATAAATAAGCAAGAACGTTGCATTGAATTACAGCAGCGGCACTTCTTACTCAGCATAAACTTAGTTGGTTGGCTTAATATGACAAGTAGAAGTTGTAATTGTTGGGGAAGAGATAGCAATCTGATTAATAGCCCAAGCAAACAAAAGTAATGCCATTTATATAGGCATAATATTATGTGTTTTTATATATTATTACGGGATACATTCACCCACACACACACACACAATTTGATGCGTAAGCGTAAAATGGAGAAAAATAGCAAAGACAATGGAAGCTCTCTTTGGTCACAGCCACATGAATCAAAGAACTGTCGAAAAAAAGTTGTATTTAATTACGCTGAAATCGCATCTAAACGATTCGCTTGAGAGATAAAAATAAATGACACACTTTGTCTTCCATCATCATCATCCATGTTAATAAAGACTCCTGCGGAGTTGTATTCAGATCGCTTTCTAATAATGAGAATAATTAAGTTCATTGTTTGCAGAAGACACATAAATATGTTGCTTTGTACTTTGATTTGACAATGAGTTGAAAGATGCGCTGAATTGACCTTTGTATTTATAGAATCCTTCCTTTGGGCAAAAGGCCTTCTAATCAAATAAAACATTTCTCATGTACAAACTTGAATGGGTATAACCAAGATATTGGTTTGGTGGAAGGTTTAAGTCAAGTCCAAGGTATACAAATAACATCCTCCGTTCTTATCGTGTATGGACTGGAAAAAACGTATATCTGTATGACATCCTCTTTCCTCTTTTGTGCTTCTCACCTTAAGGGCAAAAAAGGATAATGTCAAGGAATTGCATTATCTTTACCCAAGCTGCTCAGACTCAGATTACTTAAAGCTAATCCCTTGTGCCTATAGTCTGTTGGCCATTAGAACAGGATGAAACACACCATATTGTACATTTTGAAAGTATGGGTAAAATCCTTACAAACAAACCCGTCTAGGTATTTTGGGTAGGTAATAAAGAAAGGTAGCAAAGTATGAGTCATCACAGTAGAGCACCTCACATCCCTACTTAAAGTACGTAACCAGAGGGTGACTGAATGAATCCGAGTCATAAAAATAATACAACATATTTGGGGCCTGAAGTCATGCCGCAACCTTCTTATGTCCGTAGAGGAAGAAGAGGGTAATGAATGCGCTCATTCAGATTCAGGAGAAATCATGAAAAAAGGTCTTGCTTCTTCATGCTTTTTTTAGTCCAAGCTGGACAGTTATTAGTTGAAGAACAGACTGCTTCTTTCATTTGGCCTAAACCTTTTGACATCTAAATGAAATGAATGCATGCATGCATTCACTCATGAATATTTACCAACAATCTGTATGCAAAGCTGGAGTGTGTTGGACAACACAGAACACAACTGTTTTTAGGCACATGTGTGGATGTGAAATATTATGTGGATAGACAGAGTGGTCTCTGTTCTTTTTGCCCTCCTGTTAATCAGATGTACCTAAATATAAGTATTCTAGGCCTAAACATATTATTAGTATATGCCTATATACTTCCTAAAGCTGCTTTCGTAGATTTAAGATAAGACTTAACGAGAGCAAACAACGCTCCACTCCACCAGCATAGGTAACAACACTTCAACTTTGAAGGAGTCGCACTAAAAGAGTAGCTCACATGGAGTCATGCGGTCAATTCTTTGGCTGTCTCCTATTGCTTAAGTCTAGCTGTTTGTGTGAGTCACACACGTTTGCGTTCAATAACTCAATGGAAGCAATAATTCATAGCACCTCTTGTATAATCCAAGTCAATGTGCGTTGTACCTACGCTATATGCGTATAATATACAAAACTTGTCTTGTGAGTATCAAATCAAAAGATCAAGAAAAAAGCTGCACATGTGTTCATGTACCTAGAAATCATAACAATGTTGAATGTATTTAATACACACTGTGAATCTGAGCTCCCTATCTTTACCTCTACCTGAGAGCGGCCTATTAGCTCTCTTTTGCTCTTATCTGCAGACAAATACATGAGCACCAACCCGTGAATTTACCATACCAAAAAGATTGTTGTAGTAGTAACTCAAAACCAAAGGTTTGAGCAGCTTGGAAAGGAGCGATAAAGACGAATGTGGAGCATTTGTAACTAGCGAAGGGAACTGAACAAAAATGAGTTGTTCTTGCAGAGAATAATACTTTGGATACAATACAAAGTGTGTGAATACGTTTATATACAAATACAAACATGCATGCCTACTTATAAACCAAGGTGTGTTTCATTATCCACTTAAGTACACACAATGCAATCCATATTGCATTACAAATGCACATTTTTACAAGTTTGGTTTTGTTGAGTAAAGTCTAAAAATGAGATGAAAATTTTTCTCTCGCATCGTACTCGGGTCTTTACTTGCTTTAGTTGGTAAGTTGGCAAAGAGAGCAGAAGAAGCACATGTTTTTCTCAGTGTGCATCGGCTTGCTCTTGCTGATGAGAACTCGATAGTTTGTGAATGTGCATGAATATAACATAACTAAAATTGTGTTTACATTGATGTTACGTATTGACGTGGGGAAGAGAGAGAGAGAGAGCTTAATGTACGTGGAAAAGCACTCGCATCACATATTCACAAGTATAATAGGGCTAGTAAACGGATAACTTTAGTGTCTTCTTCAAGAGTGCCCTGTGCTCCTGTTCGCCAACACCAAGACCAAACCAAACTACTATATATACGCTATATTTTCGTAGCCTTTGCGAAATGCAGAGAATTTTGCTCGACCATTAAAGTGGAGTGGTGTGTAATATGCATAGCAAATGAGTGAATAACACACGGTTTAAATGTTGCAAAACGTAAGTGAGCACAGTCCATAAAAAACCAGAGGAAGAACGTAGTTTTGAAGTCGAAGCGTCGACCACTCATAATTTATCTGCATTGCAGAAAGAAGGAAACCGAGAGAGTATATCATTACCGACAAGTCAAGTGCTGTTGTACCCCGTGGTATGTTCCCAGGAAAGACAGTTTTGCATTGCATATTATTGCAGCAGCAGCTCGAAAAGAATTTCATTCCACGATACTTTTTCATTTGAGTGTTTTTGCTCTTTTAATGCAGTGAGTAACCTACGGAGGAAGAGCACTGAACAAATTATGTGCTTTTATATATAGCGCAGAGAGATTTGTCTTCAAAAATGTTTATATTTTTTGTTGGTGTTGTTGTTGAGAGTGCATTTGACATTTTTGTGACAAGTATTTGCCAAGAATGCTAAAAACCGTGAAACCTGCTGTCAGCCCACATTAAAAACCCACATAATTTTGTTGGTTTCCCCGTTCTGCAGCAGTCCTTGTTGCAGATCTTTTTTTGGCAGATGAATTACGACTTTTTCTCCAGATTCAGAAAGGCTCACGACTTGTCTCATTTTGCATGAAAAGTATGAGTCATGCATGAAGCTCAAGCTTGGATGGAGCAGCAGCAGGATCTGTAAAAGTAGCACTTCAGTAGCACATAGAAGGAAGGCAAAAGCTTCTTCTGTTTATGTTTAGACTAGTTCTTGTACAAGAAGATAGGATGTGAAACTTGTTGACAAAAAGCCGACTTGGATTTTCTCAGCGTGTGTCGGATTGAGTCTTGAGTTACAACAAAGCTCATGTCAGTATTATGGACACTAGACCACGGAGAATGGGACGTTATATTATTGCTCTTGTAATGTGCAAAAAGGGCTGTAATTTATAATGCGGATTTTTGAATCGTTGTTGTCGACGCTAATACTCTTGTTTCTCTCTGGCTAACTCGTAAAATTGATTTATTTGTGATTAAGTTGGATGTTTCGTTACATATGTGAGTGGGACATTGGAATTCATACGTACTTTGCATTAGCATTGTGTATATGTGAAAATTTGCAGTAATCCTTTCCAATTTTTCCATCCGTTATTATCATCACGTTATGAGTGACTAACTATCATATTGAGCTATTAAGTTGTTAAAGTGAATGTTCATTGAATCAAGTGTTATTAAGTTATCACGAGAATGGGAATGTACATGACAGTGGCAGTCTCGTCATATCGCAAACTTTATGCTGATACATGACATGACTATGACAATGTTTGTGACACGGGTATGACGTGCAAATATATCTATGGAACATTATATTGATAAAATCAATGGACATTTTGCTGCATGCAACTTTACATGGGCTTTGTCCTTTCTATTGTTCACGAGTACTTCCCGACTTTCATGTGCGTTAAATTCTAACCAAGGATTATTATATTTTGTGCTGGCCATTTTGTCCTCCAATAATCATCATCAGTCTAGTTTTATCCTGAGTCAGAATAGTTGATAGTGCAAAAATTTGTACTACCTGCATTACTTTTCAAGTGAAAAATATTCGCTCATTCGGAAACCCTCTGATTTCTGTAAACGTCTCTTTGTCTCGCTTCGTTATTTGTTTAAATTCATGGCCTGGATACTCACATCCATAGACTACTCATCAGATATTCTCTCACTCGCGTATAATTATCATTTACAACTTTCGACCAGTTGTTGGGAAGTCCTACTGGCATTCGGTTGAGTGCGTGAAGTGGAAATGATGATAGAGGAAAGAGCTGCAGTGCACAAAACAATGCTGCTGCCTGATATCTAAATAAATTTTGGATTCATGCAACCACAACCACGCTACGAAAACAGAGGTTCTGTCAATGTGCCTAAGAAAGGTGCATTACTCACAATTGGAAAATACTGTCATAACGCAACAAACCATAGTTTGAACCACTCAGTAAATTGTACTCCAACAGGAAGATAGCAATTTTTTTTTGTAAAAAAGAAACACTCGACATTCACTAGTGAGTTACCACATGCTTGTAACAGTCAACCAAGTACTGCAACCAACAGTGGACGACCAACGACGTTTTTAAACCACATTAAGGCAGTCTACTCGACTTACAAATTTGTGCCCAAATTCAAATATAAACATCAGCATCGTTAATAATAATATGTAAGGAGTATAAGCATATAACTACCTAAAACTGAGTTAGTCATGGCTCATAAATTGAGTGCAAAACTATACAAAGGCTGTGAATCTTCTTCATCTTGTTCAACTCAGGCTCAACAGAGCAGAATTAGTGTCGCTGGAAGGATTTTATCTGCATCACACATCGCCTCGTCTTCCTTTCGGCTGAGCACCATCTCTACCAGTATTAGTACAAAGTAAACCAAGTACAAGGGCGTTCTCAGGCTATATATTTCAAGAAGCATAAAGAAGAGGAGCCGATTCAGCAGCAGAAAAGTGGATATCTGTGTCACGGCGAAAAAATAAAATATATTGCACCCTTTCCTTTCCCATTATCATAATAATTCCTCGATCTCTACGTCGTGTTTCGTGTAATGCTGCGTGTGTGGATAGAGCAACAACAAAAAAACCAAACCACACAAGTAATATAGACACCGTGGAAGACAAAGATGCAAGAAATATGCCCTGTTGGAGCTGAAGCAGAGCGTAGAAAATCGCAATTTATCACGAATGGGATGATCATATTGTAAGATATGGGATGGCAAGGGGCACGAGACAAAGATTCTCATATAGCCAAAACCCACAGCACACACATGAAACCAAGTAAATTTTCGGAAACAGAAATGTTCTCACTGTGTCACAGGGTGGATTTATAGCCGTTGGTTGGAAGTGGATGAAAGGCCCCGTGCCAAACAAGTTGTAAATCTGTCAATCAGTCAATTACATTATTTCCGGTATAGTTTTTACCCATCATATTTCTTCCTTGAGAAAAGTGGAGGAAACGAGAGAGAGATACTTTCAACAACACAGCAAAGCTCAATCATCATTACAATCTTCACCACCATCATGTCATCCTCAAAGTGTACCGTACGTGAGGTGAAGAAACGTTCAAAGAAGAGCCGAACGCTCCCAGGCCGTTTGAAACTATTGACAGGTGGAACAACCAGCTGTGGTGGTGGTCGTAGCAGTAGTGGCAGTGTATGTGGTGATGATTCCAGAGACAGAAGCATTACCCCACCTCCGGGAAGATTTGCCAAGAGTTCGAAATCAAAACTTAGTGTTTTCAAAACCCCTGAAGGACAACACTGGTGCTTTGACGTGGATGCGTATGGGATCTACATGGATTTCAACGGACAATTTATGCGTAGCATGAGCAAAGACGAGCTGAGACCTGGCAGCGTTTCCGCTGGCGAGTTTATGGCACGTGACGATCTCTACCATCGTCAGCAACACAGTCGCTCAAAAAGTCTGACTCGGCAGAGTGAAAGGGAGAGAGAAAGGGAGAGGAAACTGCTTAGTACAAGTTTATCAAATAGTACAAGATCCATGAGCCGGACGAGGAGTCGTTCCAGGCTACAAACAATGAATAATAGCTTATCCCAGTGTTTTGGTTTTGGTTCTTCTGGACAATTAAAAAACGAAGGGGATCCTAATCACCATTGTACTGACCTTGATTCAGAAGAGTATGGATCGGATGCGTATGTTCGTAGTGTTGGGATGATGGGTAGGAATGGGAGTCATCATCATCTTGACAAAACTCTGAGTGGGAGTTCTGCATTTGGGGATTTGGGTGATGAAGAGGAACGCTATTATCCATCAGGTTTGCATACTATATAGTTTTAGCATATTATAGATATAAAGAAGGAGTGTTCATTATCAGCAGAGATATAAAGATATTTGTCAAATAATATTATACATGTTCGCAAATTAACAACTCAGGTACTAGTGTAACATCCTCAATTCCTCGCGAAAGGTCAGTCGTATACTGTTTCAACAATTTTTACTTGCATTCGTCACGTCACTTCTACTTAATCATCGTGTTCTACTCTTTAGCGTGTAGTTTCCCAATTTTTTTCCCGAGCTAACTGCCAAAAGCATACCTTTTATGTTTAAATATCCTCATTATTTATTATTAGCGTGGTTTTATTGATGAGGGTTTTCAACCAGAAGTAAAACAAGAATGTTTTACAAAGATACTTTTTACAACGATGCGGAATGTACTAAAAACTTAGTATAGGTTGCACGTTTTACTTTACACCTAAACTACAATTTATTGTCGTTACCCAAATGTTCATGGCTTTTTGTCATGGTGGGTGGATTTTACAAGGTCTCCAGGTTAGTTATACCAAACCAATAGCAATAGCTCAGTATATAACAATGCACTGCATCTTTAATAAGCAATCATATTGAATGCTCGCATTGTAGTATTGTTTTATAACTCATTCCAATTATCTACATTCTACTACACACATGTAAATTATCCTGAGCGAGACGTTGGTCGTATATATGGTCTTTGCAATAATCGTATGTCATTTGAGCTGCTCAGTTATGACAGATATGCATTTATACTTGTTATACAAACTGTTTATATACATGAAACGAAACTAACAATTTTAAACCAATCTCCACCACTGTTTATGCAAACTCTTGGCAAAAAGTTGATGTGTGCCGTAGCATAACCATAACATATGAAACAATATGATGAGCTCGGTGATAAAACTTCCCAGTTTACTTTACTCTCCTCGCTAATAGACACATATATGTATGTATGAGATGAGCTGGGATGCGAAGAGAAAATATTTGGATGTGCATTCCACCACCGAACGTTATCCATATCTGGTTTCATTAGCAAAGTTTTTAGTGTTACTACTAATAACGTCGGGATGATGGTCTGCGAGTTGTAGTTTGTCGCATCTCATGTCGCATGCATGCAAGAACTCAAAATTTATTACACAAATCACCGTTGCGCAATGATGAGTACGTTTGGATTGGAGGAGATTAAAATTCATTTGATTCGAGGCTATTTAGTGCTCTGACATCATAATTTTGTTATTATTCTCAAATGGGATCTTGAGAAATTATGGTTTTGTGTTCAATGAACATCTTTGAATTGGAGCTAATTAGAGTGGTTTTGTTTGGTTTTACAGATACGAGCTATGACAAGGCTTGCGGAAGCGAAAGGCGAGGTTCGGCACCTTTGACACCGCTTCTTGGACGAGAGACACCGTCGCGATTTGCGGTAAGTTACGATTAGTCACAATATTTTATGTAAAGGACTTTGTTTTAAAGAAAGCAAATTGACAAAATGAATATATGGTCATTAATGCGTCAAAATCATCGAGAGTTTCACTATTATTAATTCAACTGCAAATTGGATTACGATTTTGTCCCACAAATTATTCAATTTAATTTACCAACTTTCAATCCTTTGTTTGATCAAATTTCGTCGTCATTGTTCTCCCTGACTTTGATTCATGGATAGATTTGTGAGTGCGTTTTACTAATTTTCCTGAACCAAACTCATGTTCATAGCATGTTCACAAAGAAATATGATACGTGGGAGGGAGTATCCCCGTTCGTTCCCCAAAACAAAGTAAATTTACGCTCGTGAACAAGACAGATTGTGAAACTTTTTTTATATGCATTTCCACTTTCCATTTCTCTTTTCAGAACTTCTTTTCAAAGCGATCCTTCAAGTCAAATCCCTTGAAAAGGACGAAGAGTGTAACTAAATTGGAGCGAAAGAAGGCTGGCGGTGCGATAGAACCTGAAAGGTAAAAAATATTGAACTTATTTTTGTGTAATGTAACGTGATGTATGGCATACATGTCGAGGTGCCCGTTCTCTGCATCTTTGTTACGGTAAAAAATAGGAAACGAAGATGAGATGCAGGATAACGAATTTTTGTGAGTGAGTTTGTGCCGTGTGCAACATAATGGTTTTCAGTGGTTCAGAGGAGAACGAAAGTACAATACTGAAAATTGTGAGCGAGTGTGGAGTAAAGTGTTTGTAATAATAATTGCAAGCGAGTTTGAGTTTGTCTGCATTATCATCCTTCTTCTTGTTATTCGTCACAATTCTGTTTCGTTTTGCTTGCTCAGTTAGTTCAGTTCTCTTTTTTATGATACTTTTGAGGCAAGTTATAAAATGGTAAATAGCGGAAAAGCTGCAACTTCACACGACAAAAAACAGGAGCAGAGGTAGACAAAGGAGTATGATTTTGATAATGCATCCTCAACTCATGTGGAAAAACGCATCTGGTTGGGTTGAAGTTGAAAGGATTGAAAAACAAGGATATTAAGGAGGGTAGGAGTGAGGTTGCAGGCAAAAGAATAAAAGGAGATGAAGCACAAAGTTGAGTGCATTTAGTAATATTGTTGCGGCTTTTGGGAAGGAATGACTGGTGCATTGTGATGAGTGATGGTATGTCACAGGTTCAGCAGAAGAGATGAATATGAATTAATTTTCCTCATCTGACTCTTTACTCTTCATTGAATACTCAGAAACTACACCTCTCCTGCTCCTGTAGTTATTGCACTATTGTACATTAGCCATGCATATGGAAGTGTGGAAGCTGGTTTAGTCTACTAAAGTGTTCCTGTTTCACTTCCCCTTTTTCTTCCTTCCTTCCTCCCTTTGTTGTCAAATGAGACGGCTACCAGATGTGAAGTCTGTTGTTATGCGTGGCAAAGTAGATTTAGCGTGTAATACAACTACAACAACGCACAACAATGATCTCTGCTCTGTTCTTTGTCGTGCTAGTTTTGGGAGGAGGACTATCTAATAAGCGTTTTGGAACCAAGAGCAGAATAGCAGTCAAGAGTTAGCTCTAAAAGATTTCATGAATATTTGATAAGCTAGCCGTTTTCCTCGTATTTTATTCCCAAACTTAATTAATCATCTCAACAACAGCTCAGCACAGTACATGCGGCAGCAGCAGTGGAGCGGTGAAGCAATAGATTGCTGTATTGTATTGTGTTGAGTATTCCTTCAAGTTCACTTTGCTTGTATTGTTTCATGTTCACGAATGTTTGAGTCTTGTAACTCTCTACCAGCAAGGGTTTGCTTGCTATCACATCTCCAACTCATAACTATTCTATTTAATGCATGTAGTGAGCTTCCCACGAAATTTTTTTTATTAGCTTGAATGGTCCCTAATGATTACTCATTTGAGGCATTCCATGTGATACCGACGCAATAGTTACAGACACTCAAACTGAATTCAATGCTATGCAAATTGAATGAATGTCATAGGAAGCTGTAAGAATTCGGAGCATCTACATGAGAACGGGAGCGTATATGAATTCATGAAAATCCACAGGAATTCCATTATATGAAATAATGATGCATTTGTCACTCCAGATATGATTGACTAACCCTTTTTGCTTTCTCACATTTTACAGCGCTGGGAACATTTTGTACCCTTCCCGAATGCGAATCTCCCGATCTCATGAAAGCCTCCTGGCGTGGACAAATAACCCAGTAAACAGTTTTGTAAGCAATGGGATGATGTCAACAATGGACCTGACAGCTGGAGACGTGTCAATCCGACCCCTCCATCCATCAATACTCGGGCAAGAGCACGCATTCCAATTGACAACTCCAACTGGGTCCAAATACTACACGTGTTCATCGGCAGCTGAGCGAGACTCCTGGGTCTACGCCTTCCGTCAAGCGATCCGGCCTCGGGCGGATGAAGTGCGGAGACGGGAGAACTCCCTCAAAATTTGGATCCTGGAGGGCAAAGGAATTCCAGGTGGAAGTAGTGGCAAGAACTCATCAAAACGCTACTTTTGTGAACTGTACCTGGATGACGTACTCTACGCCCGCACATGTGGGAAACCGAGAGGAGATATGCTTTTTTGGGGAGAGCATTTTGAGTTCACTCAGCTACCTAATTGTGTGCAACTTATCACTGTCGTGTTCTTTCGGGAAGGTGATAAAAAACGGAAGAAGGAGCGCAACACTTGCATCGGTTCGTTTGACATTTTTACCCATTTCTTTCACTTAATTTCTACATTTTTTCGGATTAGCATGAGACGCTCCTTCCTACTACATACACTTTCTCCATTGTGACATTATGGATGTTTGACTTTAGGCTGGGTGGAGAGTTGGTTCGGCATACTAATGAAGATTTATTGTTTTTCTAAACTCTCCATTTCTAACTCGAGCTAAGTGTTTCACCCGTTCTTTTTGGGTAGAACACCAGAACGAAGACAGGAAATGAGTGGGATAGGAGTAAGCACACAACAGCCTGAAGTTAATGGCCTTTTTCGGCCATTTCGTTTTTACTGTGCCATCATTCCTCTCACCAAGTAGAGTGTTAAAGATACATAACAAGCATATGAAGTAGACTGTTTCATGTAATTAGTGCTCACATTTTTCTCCTGCTTTCTTTGAAATCCCATCCGAACCAAATTATTTGGCAAAAGGCTGCAAAAAATGTAATGAAATTTGTCTTGCCACAGTTGTTTTTTTCCTTATTTCATCGAGTATAAGATTTTTTTTACGTAATGAACATGAAATGGAATATTGTTTACACAACTGATTAGATCAAGTTTTATGATGTTTTATGGACCATGTCGGTATATACACTATAATACACAAGAGGAGAGAGGAGGAACCATCTCATTCATTATAATTATAAATTACGAAACTCAAATTGGTTACGCACATATTATAAGCTTTAGCAATGGATTCATATAGCAAATAGGTCACTTGATTAACATTTTTAGGCTTCACAATTATTATTGTTTTTGGTAATTTAGGATGATTTATAATGGGTTTTGTAACACAATTTAAAGCAATAACGAGGAAAACTTTTTTAACAAACTTAATTCTTGTACGTTGATGAATGGTAATACTCAAAGTTTGTTTGTTTTTCTTGCTCCCAAATAATAGGCAAGGTGAAAATCCCGGTAAACACCGTGACCTCACGGTATCTCATCGAAAAATGGTACCCGGTTCTACCAGAGTCATCCAGTAACAGCAGCAAAGAGAAAGAACATCCTTCACTTCGAGTCAAGTGCAAATACCAGTCGGTAGACATTTTACCTTTGCGGTGCTACAAGTCCTTCCTTCAGGTTTGTTAAAATGAGCATCTCTTTTGCTTTCTCATGTCAAAAGTTGATGGTTTTATTTGGGTTTTACAAAAACACATGAAAATACAATAAGAAATTGGTTGCATCGTATTCTTCCTTGGATTATTACAGTACGTGAAGGATCAATACGGTCCGTTGAGTGAGTGTTTGGAATCTGTGTTGAGTGTGAAAGCGAAAGAGGATTTGGCGAGCGCTATGGTTCATGTTCTACACCATGAGAACCTTGCCAAAGAATTCATAGCTGAGTTGGCTCTTCAGGAAATTCTAAAAAGTGGTAAGTTACACTGAAACTAATGATATCTCACTTTTATTACGAACTATTTTATTAGGGGATGTGATAGATATCGAGAAATAAATTTCAAGTTTTGATTTTTACAACCCAACCACCTAAGTGGCACTAAAACTTTTTTATAAGATGAAATAAAGCAATAGATTAAAGTTAACCTTTACCTATTTCTTTTTTCTTATGAAAAGGCGATGAAAAGTTGACGTTTCGTGGAAACTCAATAGCCACCAAGGCTATGGAAGCATTTCTTAAGCTGACAGGAACAGAATACCTTCACGCTACTTTAGGACCTTTCATCGAGCAGTTCCAGGGTTCTGAAGACTTATATGACTGTGAGATTGATCCCATGAAACTCCCAGCGGGGACGAATCTCTCCAAAAATCAACAGAATTTGAGGATGGCTGTGGATACCGTGTGGAAGGCTATCATGCATTCACACTCCATCTTTCCCATGTAAGTTATTCCAATCCATAATTACAAGGGGAAATAAAGTTGAATGAATTTCTATTATTTTCTATTAATATTGCTAACTGAAATACGTATTACGCAATTCTTTCAAAATCCAACATCTCCATTACTCTTATTATTACACGAAAGAAAAGTTTGGAAAAGGAAGGGTGAACTTGAAATAAATGAATTGAGAGGAGCCATCTGTACCAAGAGAAAAACTAAAGAAAACTTTTCCTTTTTTTACATCTTGACTTGACTTTTTTTCTTTTGATTGTGAATTTTAGGGAACTGAGAGAGTGCTTTTCACACTGTCGAGAGGCATTAAAATCCGCAGGGAAGGAGGAACTGAGTGATCATTTGATTTCAGCTTCCATCTTCCTCCGTTTCCTTTGTCCTGCTATACTTTCTCCTAGTCTGTTCAACATCACGAATGGTAAGAGATGCTAGTTTTTATTTCTGATGATGTCTTTCGATTTTTTTCTCATAAGGAAAAGATTTTCAACGAAAGTAAAGTGTTGTAAAGAGGAGTTTGAGTTGAGAGTGAAGTGTTCGCTCACTTTTCTCGTCTCGTCTTGCTTTCTTTTTTCAATCCTTCTATTCCCTCTGCTCTTGAGGGCATAATGCTGTTGTGAAATGGAAAGTGAGAATGAAAAAAGAAACAAGGGGAAAAGTAAAATTTCCAAAAGTTTTTCATATTATTCCTCTGTTAAAGACCATGTTTTTATGAAAAAGTGCTCCGAGTCTTCTTGATATGGATGGTCTTGTAAACTAACTGTGTTTGATGATGTATGTGTTTCCTCTCGTCAAACTGATTTCCCGGTTGCGACTGAGTTCATTGAGATTAATGAAGTCGTTTGGCCTGACGTGGATTTTTTTTTTTCGTTTTCTAGAATATCCCTCGGAGAAATCAGCAAGAAATCTCACATTGATAGCTAAAGTGCTACAGACTTTGGCAAACTTTACGAGGTTCCAAGGAAAGGAGAACTATATGGAATTTATTAATGACTTTGTTGAAAGAGAAGCGTCCAATATGAAGGCTTTCCTCTCGTGTATTTCTGTAAGTTCATTTTACATCCTTCTTTTGAATTGTAGATTAGATTTTAGAT
>JAQGAP010000519.1:0-32756 GCA_034697805.1 Orchesella bifasciata | reverse complement strand
GTATGGAATCCCATGTAGACGATCCCATCGGCTCTCCGTTTTCTCCGTGAAAACTTTTCAAATAAAATATTTGCTCGTGTTACCTTATCCCCTGCAAATGTACACTTGGGATAGATGTTTGAGAGAGTCACTCAGAGTAGAATTGGAGAAAATAGGCAATCCATTATGTATTCAGAGGACACAACATATCATTGATAATATTTTGTGTGTGGGACAACCATTTGGAGCAGTGTATATGTTTTTATATGTCCATAACAGGATCACCATCGTCTCCTCACTGAATCTTAATGATAAGCAGGGGACCATTATATTTGTTGTATTCACTCCATACTTTTTTCTTCCACTCCAATCTAAAAAGTGTCCCTCTCTCATTTTTATTTATTTACAATAGTAATAATGCCAAGTGGACATTTTTTTTAAAGAGAATGAAAAAAACTTTTATATTTTTTTTTTCGTAGAAGGACCAGTTTGACATTTGTATGGGATAGGTTAAGTTTCTAATCTTTTTTTATGTTGATCTTCGTGTCATCATCGATTTTCGTCTTGTGCTAACACCAAACGGCCTATTTAGCTACTCAACCGGAAAGAAAAAAAAATTATATACAATGTTCCTTTTCCACTATATAATTTTCAAATGCATGTATTGTGCCCATTTTATTCGTCCTTCATTCTCCATAAAACTTTTCGAGAACTACTGACTAACAACGAGAATAAGGGAAAGGAGGAGGCAGAGGCTGTGTGGTTTGGTTGGGAAAGACAAGAAGCAAAGTTTTTCCGTGCTCGTTGGAGCAAAAATACGGAATTTTTGTGCTGAGCTCCCTTTTTGTTCGTGTCATTTCGTTCCAATTTTATTTCCTAAAGTGATCAGAGACGAGAGACATGACACACATGTAATGCTCATTGGAACGATAACAATAAAGGAACATGGTGATTTGAACTGTTGTAAAATAAAAATGGAAGGATCAAACTAAAGAATGAATTAGATCATGTGCTCAATCAGTTCGGAAATATGGGCTTGGCCAGCTCAACTGTCCTTTTCTCAAGGGACAAACGATGCTGACACGGACACAGGCTATCATGTTATCCATGCATGGATTCTAATCACGTCATTATCATCATCATCATCATAAACTCCTTATATAAAAAAAATATACAATGTTGCTTTCTTCTCCGTTCTTTTGTATAGGAAGATCAAGACTGGGGCTTTGTCGCGATGGTCCTCGACCGCATCTTCCTCATGCTATTCAACACTGCCTTTTTCGTAGGAACGGTGATGATCCTGTTGGACGCTCCTGCGCTCTACGACTACAGCCAGGCGATTGACAAGGAAATATCCACTATTGCCAAGGGTCAGCCTGATATTGACATTTAACAACAACTCCACCACCTCCTCTTACCTCCCCCTTTCTCGATCCCGGTCAAGCAGTTTCTTAAAATGGTTCAGAATTCCAATCAATCCTTCCCCTCCTCCTTTTTTAACACCTCGTCCCTTCCCCTCGGATAAAGTTTTCCTTTGGGTATAGAACTAGGTCGTTCTACTAAAAATTGTTGCATAAGTCATAACCAGTACATTTTAGTATCTATCTACTTGAGTGAGGTCACCTCTATCATCGTCTGAGACAATCGTTATAACTACTTTTACAATGGGAAAACTAAATTACTTAGAAAAAAAAAGAATGGGAAACTAGAGAGCTCCAATTTTTGGATATAGTTGTCAGAAGAGCGTGCTAAGAGCTAAAAATGTGCTACACATTTTTTTCTAGGATGCTTGTATTGCGTGATGAATATGAATGGTGATACATAGAACAAATATGACATGACTATATAGAAGCTACTTATAATACGGGCAAGGTTTTGTGTTCTTTCTTATCATCCCTTCGGTAATTCCATACAATACTGATGATTGTGCTATTTTACAAAACTCATTTTTGTATTATCCTCTCAAATGTTGTCAATCAAACAATCAACATGCTTCCATTTCTCTAACCGTGGTGTATAGTAGCATACTAGTTGTAAGTGAGTATTATTAATGCTTTCATGTTGAGTATTTCATTTAAAAAGACTTTTGGAAAGAGTAAAGAAAGGCGTTCAGTATAAGCAAGACACAATATAAGAATCATCCGCTATGATTTTATGTGCCAAAAAGAAAGAAAGATCTTGTCAGGCTGGATGATATCAGCTCCGAGTTTCCTTGCTACTTTCCGTTCCCTATCTTTCAAATTGAGTTGATGTGCCAAAAATACAACTGAGCATAGGAAATAAATTAGCCACATACCTATTCTATACTCCCCCTCGTTCTGTAAGTTAAGTAAAAGGAAATGAAGAAAAGGGTAAGAATTACGGTAGGTATTTTTATAGATATTAAAAATACTCTAGATAAGTTAGCATACAAGTGAAGGCGTGCGGGCTGGGGGATTCTGTGGATGTGCTTTGATTTCCTTCCACATGTCTCTTCACCCAAACTGTCAAAAGTCAAATGCAATGTGACGAGTAAACAAAACAGGAGAAACTCATGAGCTCTCTCTGAGTTTTTTGTGTATCATATTGTACATAGAGCAGAACACGATGATGATCTGATCACCTTCACACAAAAACTAAGATTTTTACGTGCACACTACCAAAATACCACAATACAAGATAATGATAGGCTAGGCTTATTCTGATGATAAATATTGTATGCAAATTTAGTTACCTTTTTTCAAGACAACAGGGCTTAACTAAACTACTATAATTAATAGGTAAGGTAAATAATAGGGTTAAGGATTACGTACGCAGCTAATATTGATATATGTACATATAGTAAAAAAAGGTGAACTGTAAAAATATCATGAAAATATTATGCTGTTAATGAGATTCTGAGATTATCACTTGTACATAGCCAACCATACATTTTATTGGGAGTAACAAGTAGATTTCTAAATTTGTACTGTACCAACTAGCTAACGTACTCCGTTAATGATAAGGCTAGTAAACTATAAGCTAAGAAGTAGTGTACAGTTTCCATAAAATTTAAGGCTGTTGATTGTGGATGCATCTAACGTAACAAACTGTATGATTTTTGCTCATTGAACTGACGTGGCTGGTAGAAGATAATTGTTGTAGTCTCTTTTATGTTGTATGGACGGGTGTACCTTATTATTGAGGATGATGAGGATCTGCAAACTAAACTACGTGTATTGTATAATATATTATTGTAACACGTACTGGTATAGTAGAAATTTTTTACGATTACCGTGCTGATGAAAGAAATATATTAACTGTATATCTCTCTCTAAATGAACTTAACTGTACTGTGAGTCTCTCTCTATATCTCCACTCCAAAACCCACGTCAATTTAAATTGATGTACTCCAAGGCATTAGGCTAAACGTTGTTAAACCATATTATTATGTACGTACGTATAGGGGTAAAGTGTATCTGTAGCAAAACTATATTTAGCAAAAAACGCCATCGCGCAAAACAACTCTTTCTTTTGTAGGAACGGGAGGAGCAGTGAAGAGAGATATGATTTTTAACTGTTGTTTATTATGTAATGATGAGGATACGTTTTTAGTTGAAAACAAGTTTCAAGTTTTTTATGACATTCTCACTTGCAAGGAGAAAAAGAGCCTTACAAACTATTTCCAACAGCAATTTCAATGACGATGAAAAAAAACCTTGATTGGAGCTGCGATGCACTTCACAATGAACGAAATTTTGTTGAGGAGTGGATCAAAATCACATCCGAATAATGGTATATTTTCTCTTTCAAGTGACTGTCCATGAACACCTGCTCAATCACGTTGTATCTATTTAAACTATCTTTAAACAAGTCTTCACATACACACAAATACAAAAACACAAACATGCCGACATAGAACCACGAGAGAGGAGGGACAACCGAGGTGAAACGGAGATTAAAAAATGTGACACAGAATTAAATGATAAAGATGATATGATACTACATTGATGATATACACATATATATTATGATGATAATTAAACTATTGATATGAAAAATGGGGAGATATAATGAGTAAAAGATGGTATAAATAAAGATATACAATACTTTCTATCAAAATATTTGTTCAGTTCTCTCATTTCTCATTCGATTCGAATATATGCATAATTTGGACGACCAAATTACTGAAAGTTTAATCAGAATTTGTGTTACAGCAAATCAGGTAAGATAAGGATATTTTCAGGGGCATTGTGGGAATCGATAGCTTTCATAAAGAAGAATAGTTGTTTTTGTTTAACTAGATGAAAAGTTTTAAAAGCAAACAGTTTTATTATAATTCCATATAATTTTACATAACAGTGTTAGGCATTTTATATAGTATAACTTCTTCATTTCGAAATCATATTTTCTTGGTATAATTTAAATACACACCAGTGAGACATGATCATCAATATCAATCAATAATACATCTAGACGTGTGTGATTATATTAATATTATATTCGTGAAGTCTAAAAACTCGTATATAACATCATCATTATCCTCATCACGCATATTATCCATTATTAGAGCGGCTATAGAAAAAGAAAAGAAAAAGTTGTGTGAAGAAAGTGTATTGTTCGTTTCATGAGCTTCTTAATTTCTTGTTATCAAGAGTGATCATTGCTTGACCAAGTACATTTAGTAGTTAACATCATCATCATCATTTTCTATAATATATTGGATAGAAGTATAATATTTTATTTCTACAAAGTACAACAATTGAACAGTGAAAGGATAAAGATTCACCCTTACAATTCATTTAAAGCTAATATTTTTTACGTATTTGCATTTTGCATGCGCATGTTTGTTAAAGATCCTTGTGCATATAATGCATAGCTTGAAATATTATTTTTCTTGCAAAATCCTCACATTACAATAATAATTACATTGTTTATTTACTCTTAGTCTAAAAGGAGAGGTTATTATTATTTTTGAGACAATGTTTTTAGTTACTGACCTGCATTAGATTATTCTCGTCGCGTGTGAGTCTCCCTAAAAATGTTAGCATATATTTGCTATGCGAATCAAGTCACTGATTGTACATTACATCATGTGGAGCATATAAATGTAAACTGTCACTGTCGCACACTCAACAAATTCCGTACCACTCTAGAAGTGGATGATGGGAATTACGTTTCCGCTCGACTGTTGAGTTAAATTTATACTTTACTTTATGTGCTTTAGTCATGTCCATGTCGTATTTGAGGTGGTCCGGAGGAAGTCTGATAGTAGATTTCGGAGAGACGTTGATCAATCGGGGTTCTCGTGTCGTACAGGGAAGGAGCTTGGAAGAGGATTCCACATGTGCCGAGAATACAGGCGAGCGTGAACACCCACAAGAAGAAGCGGTCTAGGACCATCGCCACGTACTTCCAGTCCTCTATGACCTGAGCGCATGGATAAATCACAGAGCATTATTTTAGCAACCGTATCAGTATCATCATCACTTACAAATTATGTTGGTCTGCCAAACTACCATTCTAATTTAGAGGGGTTTAAAGGAAAGTATCACAGCAGACATTCCCAGTCTAAAAATAGAGTTGGCTGCTGAATTTATTTGGAATTTTGTGTTTTCAGATTCCACACAATCATCCCCAGTTTTATTGAGAGAGAAAGCGTGAGAAAATTTAAACTCGTAGTAGTTTATTTCCTTTTGAACCATATGGGAAACAAAAGGCATGACTTTTACTTTCATCCATTTCTCAACCCCAAAAAAACTGCAGAGTTTGCAACAGAAGGCTTCTCCTTTTCAGCTCGGATAGAGGCAGACTCGGTGTGTTTTGTTGGAGTTGACGTCATTACGATTATGATTATGAGCATTCATCCACCTGCTTTAAAGTTTATTATGACGCTTTAAGCTCATTACTGCACAAAATGGACAAACTTTCTCTCTCCGCTCTCGACACACCAACACCAACCGGATGAATAATGGGTTTAGGTTTGAGCCGAGTTGAGGCTAGGCTTTTCAAGAGTAATAATAATATGTATATTCCTCGGCTGCTAGACTCATTCGTTGTAAGACAGCGGTATTTACAATGGTTGCAAAAAAGGCACAAAGTTTTTAAATGTAGTTGCTCGTCAACTTTTACTCTCGTGCCTTGTTTTCATCTTGTGTGGGAGAAAATGTGAGGTGAGGTGGGATGAGGCGTGTGTGCTCATTAGTTGACTTACCTCATTATCTTTGTCTTCATCCTTGATATGCTGCGCTATAAATTGTACACTTTGAAGTGCAGCTAGCACCTCAGGACTGTACTGGCGGTTCATCCCCAGATCTGCAACGTAATGAAAAAAATACAACACCGCTTAACTTTTACCTTTCTCACACAGCTTTCGGCTGGCCACGCTATCATCATCGTTTATAATAATCCCGTTGGGCTTACTCAACTCTAACTTCATCATCCCAATAAAAAACTAATCTAATTTTTTACACCTTTTAATATCATCCTATTTCTCTTTCTCACTCCCCATTCCATTCTTCTTCTGTGATCATCAAAATTAATCTGAAATTGAATTCCAGCAGATTATGTGTGTTCAACGGTGAAAGCCAAACCAGAAGCCACACACGATGTTATATGTACCTAAGCATTTGATTTTGACGTTTCCTGATTTGCGGTTGATTCCAGGTTTCCCTGTTTATTTCCTAAAATCTAATAAAAATGGAGTTTTCCGGTGCGGTACACCAACCAACTCCCTTTACGACAATTGAGCAAAATGCAATAAAAACGGGAAGCAACCAGCACCAGACCAACCAGGCCACGATTCATTCATCCACTTACTCTTGTAGTCAAACCAGCTATCTTCCTTTTATGCAACAATAACCTTGTCTAGAGAACCGAGGAAGAGGGGAAGTGACAGCAGATCAAAGTCATAAATTATCTTTTTTACGACAGAAATTAAGCGGACGGAAAAAGTGTAATAAACTTAACTTGATACTTTCTCATCTTCTTTCCAACCAACTTACCCAGCCACAACTATGCAACTTCAAACATCATTTCATGCAATATATTTTTTTGCTCCTGTTTCTAATTCTACCGCGGCTGGCTCCTGTCTATCCCAAAATCCACATTGATCTTGGTAATTACCCAAAAAATTTAATTAGCTTCAGGGAGCCAGCACACATGCACACAACATAGACGGCAAACAGAAAATCGATATCCGTCTAACAAATTTCCCCCCGCCACGCTCCGCTCCTTGGAAGTTGTAAGCTGTTGTGTTTGGAGAAGCTTAGCTTATCTTACCAGTTTTCCGAAAATAAAGTAGAGATAATTAGCGTTGTAAATCGTAAAATGTGGGGCATGCAAAATCTTCCCTGAGCGACAGTAAATCACTTGGTTTTTAACTTTCTCCGGGTATTTTGTACCCGGGAAAGATTTCTGAAACCTGGTTGCTCATCCATTGTTTTTAAGTTTCGGTGGGCAAAAGTAATTAAGCTGGGAAAACAGATGGAGATGAAGGCTAGACCGAGGCGCTCTCCTCCTCGTCGTCGTCATTTCCCCACAAAAATAACTTTAGGCATGCAACCTCCTACTCCACACACTCCACACGGCAAGCACGAAGCAGAGAGCATAATAAATTGTAAAGAAACGCGGTTATAATATACGCACACAGCGCCAGCCCCAAACCAATCTTATTTTGTAACTTCTTGGAAACCGAGAGAGAGAGAGAGGAGGCTAAGCCTACATTTAATATAATTTTGAGGAGCACACAGCCTTCAGCTGTTTTTCTGCGGCCGTTTGTTTCTTCTCTTATTTTCTACAGCGACCACCGCCGACCGCTTTACCACCGCTCGGAAGAAGACAAGACAGAGGAGGAAGAAGATATTCCCCAGAAAAAAAATTATATACCTTGGCTTCGGCTCATAGGTAGCTTGGTTTGGTTCATGTTTATTGTAGCGAGATGATGATGAGAAGTAGTATATAGTATAATTTTTATGTGGCTGTTGAGAAATTCTTGTTGCATGAAAATAACCCTCGAGAAGAAGTCGACGATGATGATGATGAGGATCTAGGAATGCAGGGAATGCGTAGGAAGTAAAAAGTAGAAAGGAAGGATATGCATAAAGGAACAAGAATCCCTATATTTATCTTTCAAACTGGATACTCCCGATGTTTTGCTCAAGGTTGAAGATGTGGGCAAAGGAGAAAGACGCTTAATTAAAGATTCTAATAGCGTACCGCTACAATACTAAAATGAGAAATGTGGTTTCTCTCTCTCTCTCTCTCCTTCTTTGTAGCCCATCTTCTCCCATCTTGTCGACTTACTCAACCGGAAATTTTCCTAAAAAACTACATACAACTACCCTGTACTGCGCCAAACCAGGCCACTAACAATTTCCAAAGTTAAACTTCGCTCTATTTTTCTTTGTAAAGGAGTGCAGTAGCAGAGGAGGAAGAAGAGCAGGAGAAATTATAAATGGTAAGCTGATAAGTATCATCATGTCATGACCAAAACGAAAACTTTGTGTGTATCCCCATTAAAATCCTTTTCCTTCTCAATTTTGGACTTGCAGGGAAGCGAAAGGATCCCATTATTATTACGAAAAAAGGAAATAAAGTTAGGATGTATTTGTACTTGAGGTTGATGTAGAACCAGTTGTGCAATGTAGTGTACTCCATTTATCCATCATATAATATACGTGTACACCAATTTACAAGAGAAGAAAGAAAGCAGGCCCTCACAAAAGTTTCGAAACGGAAGAGCATGAGCACATGGGGTGATGATAAGAGGGAGAAAGTGATGATGCAATCACGAGAGCCCACCGCCACGACAAAAGCAATAAGTTTTTGCATTTTGGAAGGAAGAACAAGACTAAACTCAAGTAAAGTTGATTATGGAAAACTTTATTCGTCAGAGAGAAAGAGAAAATGGGTTTCTTAAGTTGAACATGTAAAAGTATGTTGGTAGTCGGGAGTCGGCACTCTTTCAAACTCAACAACAAAACTGTCTTGTCCATTTGCATTGCCATACAAGAGCACAACAACAAACATGAACAAGAGCTTGAACAAAGGAACCTGTAATCACAATGATCCTCTTTTGTATTCCTCCTCCTCTTGTGTCACACAAGAAAAAAGGTTATTCACATCACATTATCATGACATCATAAATGAGAAAGAGGTGGGGCGGACAGGGCAGGTTGAATGTGGATATTTGGTGGTGGTAATACTGCTGACTTTCAGTTGTTCAACCTTGATTAAATGGGAATTATTACAAGTTCGCTACAAGAAAAGGAGGGAGGAAACATGGAGTTGCCTTTTCAATTTGCTCTGCTCCTGACTTAATCTCCTGTCTTGTCAAGATCAGAAAAAAGGTAGGAAAACGAGAGAAAAAAGTAAATCAAATCGAATCAGCATGGGAGACGAAAGGAGGAGAAAGCAAAGGAAAAATATCTCTGGAGACCAGTTTGATTTTCCTGAAGAGGAAATTTAAATGAGATTCTTAATCTTTAATTTCCTCCAATTGTCTTCAAAGCCTGGGGAGTGAGGAAGCTTTACTTTTAAGATGTCATGTGAAAAGTGAAATGCATGAAAATAGAGAATCTCATCAGCTTCAAAAGTAACGAAAAAATTCTCCCTTGTGAGTTTCAGCCATTTTTATTTACTTGATTTTCTCATACCAATCAATTTTTTATCTTTGTGTTAGAAAACGAAGGAAATAAACTCACAGATTTGACTAAAAATCACTTTAGCATGTCAAAACAGGGTGGGCGGAGGATTGAGGTTCTTGATGAATCTAACCCACGATTTTGCAAAAACCCCAGTGTCATTTTTGCTTGCTTTTGCATTTTATGCGAGACGTAGTGATTGCAAAATCCATGCTAAAAACTAATAACAATTCAGTGAACGTGAATCGATGAAGAATGATATCCATCCGTTCCCTAATGACAATGATACACGGTGTATTTTATGTATTTATGAGATGATGATGAAAAGAACTGTAAGCAAGCGCATTATTTGATTAGCTTAATGAGCACAAAAGATCCTTGTGAGACTAGGAATGAATCTCTACGCTCGACTTTCCTTTTCAGTGACGATGATACACACTTTGTTTTTATGCTTCAACTTCAATCCCAGTTTTTGGCTCCGGTTTTCTGGTGTTGACAAACTAAATGTGAAATGTAAACTGTATATTCTCTTGCACAATATGTACACACCGTTAGTTGGCATAGAGGAAAATTCATCAAAACCTCATACTTTTACTGCGTCTCTCCGTTCATCCAATATTGTTCAGCCATGCCACTTATTATTATGCCTTTCAGTGACAATTTTGCCAATGTAAAGAGAAGTAGTCTATGGATGAAAAGGGAGTTTGCATAGTCAAACCAGCATAAATTTTGTGAGTATTGAAATAACTCTCTTCTGTTTGCTGAGAACACTCGAAGCAGATACGATGAATAGTCAATATTGTAGTCGTATTGCCAATGCATGCATGGAGCCCTCAATGATACGAGGCAAGGGTTTTGTAGCTCTATTCTGTACTGGAGACAGGATAATTTAATTAATTAATGGCACACTCATCAGTATTTGTCATCGACCTGAACAAAAAGGGATTCTCTATATTCTTCTCGCACCCCCCATTCCCCCACTCCTCTCCCTTGCTATTTGATTAATCAAAGGGAAAATTAAGTCGTATAAAAGAGCCAACTCAATTTTGACATGTTCGAGTTTTTAAGAGGACTACACGGGCTGATGACATTGAGAGATCTGTTATGGACTACTATATTACTTGGATGATGACGTCAAGGCGAAAGTTAATGCTTGGAGTGAAAATATAACTTTTGTTTTGCCAATACTCAATGCAATTTATGGGTGTAGCGTTCTGGTTGAGCTTCCCTTTTGTTTCGTATTATCAACACGTTCATGCTAATTTATGTCAATAACTTTTGTGCGGATAGTCTATGCACCAAAGTGGAACGTAAAATAAGCTAATTGGGAAGAGTGAGAGAGAATGATTTGATTCGATTACCTCCTGAGTCATCCGAGAAGGACTTCACATGTCGAGATTGGTCCACACTGGATTCAGTGCGAGGACTGCTGTCATAATAACTGTCTCGCCTCAGAGTACTGGAAAAAAAAGTTCAAACTTTAGATTATTTTTCGGAAAATATTGGAGAAATAATGGTTTTTGTGACATTTCTTTTTTTGATGAGTTTACCCAGTGCCAAAGGCCCCCATGCCATAATCGGTGCCGTTGGTGGCAGTGTTGGCGGGAGTGCTAAAGTCGCTTTCAAAGGCATATCGGGGATGATATTCAGGTCGCTTCATGCACAGCACTCGCGGCATAAACTCCAGAAAGACTTTCTTCACCCACGGCGACATTTTATGGGTGGATGGGGACCTACAAATTACAATCGAAACGAAAAATGTAGCGAACTTCCAGTCATTAACTCATCCTTTCACTTTCCCCCCGTTCTCTTGCTCGACGATGATGATGAGCTGGTGATCATCATCGGCGTCGTTAAAATGAGAGAAAGGAAACCATTATATTTCTCTCTTTCTAAAACCACTCCAACTTCAACTACCAAAAACTATGGAGAGCACTCTTTTTCCTGAGAATGGCATTTGACCGAATGAATCAGCAAAATAGAAAATGATCCCAGTGGGACCATTCATTTGATCGCTTTGTGGCCTACGAATAATGACCACGTATCCGTTTCCTTCTCTCCACCTCGACACATCGTCATCCCTATCATCATCATCATCCTTTTTCATCTAGCTTCCTTTTACATCCGCTTGACACTCACGAGATCTTTGTGTCTTTATCCCGTCCCAAAGCATCCATTTTTTCTAGTTGGTTTTTTTAGCATGAGCAAAAAAAATAAAGAAATACGCCATCAAAACTCAGAAAGACATAGAATTGAGAGAGATGTTAATCATCATCATCATCATATTTTCCCATAAAAACAGTTTCCTGTATTGCAACTCAGGAAAAACAGGAAAAGATTCACATGAAGTTTGATGTCTGATATCATGATTAAGTTTAAGTGAAAACGAGCTGTCAATGGTGGTAGATGATGTCATAAAATATTATATTGCTGCTTTATCACATCTCATTCATTCCACTTTCCTTTCAAAGTGCTACATTCATTTCATCCTAAGAAGCGCTACTCAACTTCAGAACACCTCTTCCAAATGAAAAATAAATCCCTCGATACTTCAATTGGGATAATCGTGCTGATTCCAGATAAAGCTCGTAGAGAAAGTTTTTTGGGGAGGGAAACATATTATTCAGAGTGACGGATGCGGTACAAGCGGATAGTAAAAAGATGATGATGACATGAAACAGATTATTTGCTTTCCCAGATGTACACATATATGAGCTCATTAGAGGCTAATAAAGAAGGCGGAAATGGATGTGTGAGTAGATAGCGAGGAAACATAAGTCGTTCCCGTCTAAAAGTGCACTCATCCATATTCCTGTCAAGGGTGATGAGAAGGAGGAGGATGTGAGCTACAAATTTTAGTTGGTTGTTTTTCGATCTGCTTCCTCTCATCGACAGTTGGATATCATCAACGCTGATATTTTTATTGGCAAAAGATATTTTAAATGAAAAGTATGCAGGTAGTAAACTCGGTTGGGATCTTGTGTACCTGAAGTGAACGTTAAGGACTCCTACGGTGACCATGATGGAGAGTGTTACCAGGACCATGGTGAACAGGAGGTATTTGCCAAGAAGCGGCACTGCTAACGACGTTGGTGGAATGATTTCAGCAAGCAGGAGGAAGAACACAGTGAGCGACAGAAGAATGGAGATGCAGAGCGTCACCTTTTCGCCAGAGTCGGAAGGCAGGTAGAAGACAAGCACGGTGAGGAAGCTAATGCCCACGCAGGGAATGATTAGATTCACTGTGTAGAAGAGCGTCTTGCGTCGCATCGTCAAATTGAACGTGATATCTGCAACAAACACAAATGAAGGAAAACATACATCCGCATTAAAAAAAAGTAATTCGATTCATCTTTGTCATCCCGTTCTGAGAAATAAAATAATGGGGATTGTGCAATCGTAATTGCGAAATAATAACGGGCAAAAGATAGCGAGGTCATGTCATGACATGATGATAAATAAATGCATGTTTGATGTACGACATATGGGAGCCCGCTTCCTTGAGAAAACAATCTTAATATTTTCTTCTCAAAAGATATGAGCGGAGGAAAAGGATAAGGGTAAGAAAGGAGGCAGGCTGCGCCTCATTAACTTGAAATGAATGGGGTGACAGACAAGGATGGACATGGTACACAGCTTGTGCAAAAGCACCCAACTGGAAACAGGAAAATGATGGGCTGAACACATTCTCCGGAAGGAAGGATGGAGCTGAAACTGAGTCGTGTTGAGTAATGGCAAATGTTGGGAGATGAAATGGCACATGCTAATTAGAGCTCCCTAGAAAAACGGCGGAGATGAGTTGCAGGGAAATATATTAACTTGGGTAATGTAATTGCACTCGAGTGCTTTTTGCTCTTCATCATCGTGTCATTATAATGTTTCACAGTCAAAGTGCCAAACGCCATGGAATGGAGGATCTTTAAAAAAACATTATGAAAAGGTGTTGCGTGTCAACTTGACAATTTTCTACTTCAAACCCTCCCTCTATCCTTTTGGTGTCATATTGTATTTTTTAAGAGAGCTGCAGATGCGTTGCTTTTTAACTGTCTGATTTTTTGTAAAGTGACGATAAAAAAGTGGAAATTGAATTAGGGGCTAAATTCAATTAAAACTGTAAAGCTTCCAGACTCACGTTAGATACTTCTCCGAGGTGGATGTCGAAAGTTACATTTTTGTAATTAGATCACAGCAGGACTTCGCAAAGGTATATTACATGTTCTTTCATCTATGCAGATTAAAACTACAAAGTTTAACTTGACTGGCAATAACGAAACTTTTTAAAGGTAGCTGCATTCATTTACGAACACCATTAGCATTACTTAAGTTACTCTACTAATAAAATTACCCCTACGTAATACATAAAGTGGTGTAAAACATTTTTAGCTTTGATCATGTTTTCTCATTAACTACATCGCGAGTTTTTCATTGACTTCATGAGATGTGATGAAGTGTTTGTTTTGCTTTTTTTATTTTTACAAGCATTTTTGGGATTTAGAATTTCATAGCAAGGAGTCATGATAAGTGTGGGGATTGGGGATGTACCTGGATAAGGCTCTTGACAACATGGATAATACTCTTCATTTCTTCTTGCAGGGACTTCTAAAATGTCCCACTCTACTGACAAGTAAAACTCTTTGAGGTCGATCCCAATCGAAACCAAATTGCTTCCAGCCGTTTGCTCCATGTGTTGCAAATCAACCTGTGGGTTCAATACAAAATTTGCAATTTAGTCATAATGATAATCTAAGATTTAAAGGTGTAAGCTAAATTCATAGCATCGTAAGTCCTATTAATTTCATTTAGGAATAGACGCGTTCCCTCATTCACATAAATTTTTCTCAAAAAAGCCACCAATAATAAAATATATACGGATAGATAGTGTACACCATATTTTACAGAATTTTTGGTCCAATTAAACTTGCAACTCAAATATTCAAACATCTCAATGTACTGCATTGCTGTTTTATGTATGTTGCAATTCGATGTTAATAATGCAAGTTTGCAACAGTCATGTATTTGCATATAAATTCAGGTGGCTCATTATAGTGCTACCCGAAATACATAATAATCCTAAAATATTCTAATCATGTTATTAAAAATTTGTTGTAGTCTGAAGAATGTATTTGGATTAAGTAGTGAGAGCTAATACAATAACAGACCTACGTCTAACAAGAGATTAAATTTTTTGTAGTTTCTTAAACAATACATTTGAGCTGGGAAGCTAATACAGTTGAAAATCAAAAATATCCTGAAAATAAATTTAATCGAATACGATGTACTAGTATACTCTGTTAAAATGTCAATTAAATTACTAAATTCGCCCTGATTGGTGTTCACATTCTTCTACAACAAACGACTGAAGTTACCTATCAGACTATTGATATTAAAAAATTTATTTTTATTTTTATGTTTGTACTTGAAATCCATCATAAGTCCACGATCCAAATTTCATTGCACAGCTCTGCTCATCAAATGGGAACCACTCGACGTTAATTTCACAAGAAGACTTGTAAATTGCCGGTGGCTTCCAAACAATCTCTCCATTGCTGTGCAGCGTCGCCTTCGTCATCAGCGTCACTTCGTAATTACCATCGGCACTATCAACACACAAAATCAAACATTCAGTTCATTTCGTGAGCATCTCAAAAGTAAATATTTGCATTGTTTTACAAAATCATCAGCAATGTAAATACTTGTTGTAAAGCACAATATCTGGAAGCCAAATGTGCTCCGAAGGAACGTAGAGCTGCTCCACTCCTCCGTATTCTTCAGGCACCCACTGAAGTTTGTAGTCCGTCCATTTCTGAAAAGGAGAATAAATTTGGTGAAAAATCAATAGCAAAATATCAACATTGTTTCTCATAAAAGTATCTTGAGTGAAGACCTTGTAGTGGAGAAAAGGAACGAAACGTAAAGGGTTGCAAATATGACATAAGGGAATAGCTTTCTTTGTAAAAATCTCTCAAGTGTAAAACAAAAATATTTTATTCTCGTTTTTCTCTGCCTGGAGAGCATTCAATTCAATTCTTGACACAAGAATAATATTCGTGTTTTGTTCTGTCAAATGTCAATCGTTTCCAAATGAATACAACAAATTCTTAACATTATTCCAACAAGAGAACATAACAAACATTTTAAGTTGGTGAAGCATGATAAATGAAGAAAGACAGTGGAGTGGATGCTGACGATAGCAAAAACTGAAATGCGTAAAGTAAAAGTAGAGCTGTATTGTCTTGTTTTCAATAGCTGGCTTTCATGTTACATTAGCGAATTTATTTTTAAAATTTTAATAACAAGCAAATGAAGAGATCTCAGACATGGAAAGCCCTCCTCCATTATAACAATGTACGTATCATCGTAAATAGCTTCATCAAGGACTTTTGCTGACGACGCGGATTCTGTCCTTTTTCGTTTCCACACTTTGTGAAAGTATGTAATCAATAAGTATTTATCTTTATGGTCATTCTTGAACTACTTGTTCGTCGAATATAATTGCGACTGCGATCAACAACACCTTTTTTCCTTTCTATCTACATAATTCAGTAATTAAAACGAACTATTGTCATTTTTATGTCATCGTCCAGCAATATCAAAAATATCTGCTTTCACAGGATACTTTTTAAAATTCTTCTCCTGAAGCTAATTGTGTACCTCTTTTTAATGGATTCGATTTTCATCCTATTTATTTGTAATAGCACTAGCTGCCAGCTTAAATAAATGCGAAGAAAAGCTTCAAGGCTTGATGGAAAATTTAATGTTTTTCCTCAAAAATAGGACTTTCGCCTTTTTCTTTGACTTTTCCGGACTTACATTTTACTCGCGTTCACTTTCTCACAAAGTTTACCAAATTTTCTCATGTCTTGATTCTTTCGTGTTTGTGTACTCGGAGCTAAAAAAAATACGTAGTTGTGTGTGCTAGGGCTTTAGCCATCTACGAAGAATTGAATTCAATCAGGATTTGTCACAAGGAGCCATCCAAATCCAACCAAAGTGCAAGCGCGAGTTCCTTTTCACTAAGACGGAAACGAGTTTTATTCACATTCACCACCACGATACAGACCCGAAGCCCAGAAAGTGAACGTAAAGGGAAAGGAATAATAGGAAATGTTATGATTATTCTTTGTGCATCAGCTTTATATTCATCATCATCATCATCGTCCTCACATCACACCACTACCATCATGGTGGTGTGTATTTTCTCTTGTAAAAAAAAGTTTATGAAAAATGGAGAAAAGTGAAGAAAGACTATTTTTGATACGTGCTCCCAACACTTTCTTTCTCTTTTTTTTTGTTACGGCATCTTGATAAACATAACAAGTTTCCAAAGTCTTGGTTTTATGGTGATACGTACTTTATGTATAAGACACTCTTCCCCGTCACAAGTCATCTACTATCAGATTATGAATTGGATGTCGCTTATTTCCTTCACCACGCAAACAAAGCCTGACACTGTCTCGCTGCTTCTGTGGATAACGAATAACCTGATTTTCCTTCCCAAACAAAATTTTCACCTTGTGCCACTGAATATCATAAAAGTTATGTCAGCAGTGGATTCAAAGTGGTTTGGTTGGCTTCGACTTTAACTTTCTCCTTCATACAACAAAACTTTTTTTTTCTCGTTTCAGCCTTCCTATCGCTTGTTGAGATTGAGGACACGTTTAACAGGTTTTTAACAAGGAAAACACAAGCTTTTTTGAAATCTCTCTCCTCCAAAAACATTCTTCCACACAGATTTATCTTTGTCATTCGTACATAACATTAATCTTGCTGTTGTTCCACTCAACCACTTTCTCTCTCGTCTTCCATCCAAAAAATAAATACCCTTTCTGGCCATCCATATAAAATATAGTGGGAGATTCAGGAGACTGCTCCACTTTGTCAATCTTTTTTTCCCATTCTCCATCCCATATAATAATTCTTTTATGCAGTTGTGTGTCAGGGAGAAAAGTCAGTTTGAATGAGTGCCACACACACACGCTCCCTGCTTCACTCACTCAGCTCTGTAGACCATCAACCATATTAAATTATTAGCTTCCTCACTTGTGGATATCCAGATCCACCTGAGTCCTCTCTCTCTTCTCACCCTCACTCAGTTGTCTTTGTCTACTCCTGCTTCAACTATTCTATCCGATGGTTATAACAACGTTTCTGGTTCCTTCCAAACAAAAGGGAAGCTCTCCATGTCATGCTCCATCTCCTTTTTTCACTGTCTCTCACTCGCGGTGATGACGATGACAGTGTGACAGCTACTCCCAATATTTATGTCACAATGGAAAAAATGAACGGGTTGAAAATATTATGCGAAACAGATAACCATTCTATTCTAAAGTGCATTACGGAGAAAAATGTACTCCATTTTTGTAGTTGGATCGATTCGATGTTGTTGTGTCCGCTTCGTGTCATATTTATTCTGTAAAAACAGGACTCGTTCTTGTGAATATGAGAATGTTTTACGTTTCTCTCCTCCAATTCTGAAAACTAGTCAATGTTCCGCGCTCACGTATGTTCGCTCTTGATAAGAAAAAAATATATAGAACGAGAGGCGAATGTGCATGAAAGATTTAAAAAGAAAAAAGCCATCTGCCATTTTCTATCTGCAAATCGGATTATGTTTTTATTCTCTCTCATCTTGTTTGGCTTCGTTCCCTCCCTCCCCCATTACATTTTGTCAGTTGGAGCGACGATTCTCCCTGTTTTTGGTATTAAATATTGAGTTGAAAAGCTGTCTAAAGTTTTTGTACATTTTTCATATCCCGTTGATAATGCCGATGGGCTTTAAAAGTTTAATTGATTTTTTTCTCCTCCTCCTCTCGCCACCGCCTCCTATCCATATTCTTGCCCAACTCACTTTCTTTCTAATAAAAGGGAATGGAGGAGGAAAGTATTCATTTGCTGGCAGTGAATATTTCATTGAATAATCTAAAAGTTGGATGAAGCTCCCGAGCAGGAGCTACACACATATATCGTGTCATTAAACATGCATGCGTGCTTCTTCTTCTCTATTCAATTGTCGTATTGTGATCATCCTCATCATGATGATGATGGTAAATGGTAACGGTAGTCAGTCGTTGGGATAGTTAAGTGCGTTTTTCCTTTTTTGGACGGAGAAAAATCGGGATCGATGCCAAATTCAGGGTGGATGTAAAGAAAGTGAGGGAAAGAAAGAGAGTTGAAAGCCCAACAAGATGAACTTCACATTTTAGTCATGGTCTTCTTCCGAAGCGAGTCATTTGTTCCGGCCCATTTTACAGAGAGAGAATCAGAACCAAGGAGGAAGGAAATGTGGGAGGATTTGCCAATCGTCTTCACTTTCTATTTATACTCACCTGTTCCACCCATACATTTGTGGTCATAATTTGACTCTTGAGATTCTGAAATTAGAGGAAAAATATATATTAACAATATAATCTTTCCTTCTCAATATCTAACGAGATAAAAGTTAATATTTTCCAACAAAATGCGAAAGCAATAACGAATAAAAATATTTTCCAAGCAAAGTATGAAAAAAGATGCTAAGTATTCCTAATTTGGAATGCAGTACACCAGTGCAGTATATTTTTTTCTACAACGAAACGCCAAACACCACCCTTATTTTTTCGGGTGGCTAGTTGATATTCAGGGTCTGAGCTGACGCAAATGGCTCCCAGCTTTTGCTTTACAATATTCAAAAAAATATGTAGGGATTCCTGTTTTATCTGGCTCCTTTGAGAGTAGCTCAAAAATACCAGAGAACTCTTCCTCTCCTCCTCACTGGGCTGGTCATCATCATCTCCTTGTAAAAGCTTTCCCTTCAGGGCCAGCCTGGAGTGGGAATGGAAAAGCAGGGAAAATATCATAAAATATACAAGTCGTAAAGCATTACGACGGTGATAAGCTTGCTAGATAAGTCCTATCACGTTTTCCTCGGACTTGACGCATAAAAAGAATACGGGATGGCATGGGATGCATACACGCCAGCCAAACACGCTGCATAACTATCAAGTTTGACATTAGTTGACTGCTGTTTTCCCATACCGTCGGTATTCCAGAAAGAAATGAACGTTGTTGTTGCTGGTTTGCTTTTTGGTAATTCCAAAGACTTTTGTTCCGGCATGCCGTTCCCTTTTGTACAGCAAGTGAAAGTAAGTGTACAGGAACATGATCATTTGGTATCATAATTAGGTTTCATAATATTGTATTCCGTGACTTGCTCATGTGTATAAAATATATACATAAAACATGAAATATGATATGATATGTTGCCCTCACAAACGTTAAGGACACTAACACGTTTCTCCGCATTATTTACGTAAATATTATAGTTAGCAACAACGATGAAGTTGTTGATGGTGGGGACATTGTTAGGGTTGGACGCTGAGTTTGTGGAGCGTGGACCACACACACCGCAACTTGTAGTACTCAACTCAAGATGGGAGCTCATTATATGAATTTCAAAGTGTGTATGTGTTATCACAAAGTTTATTTTTTGGAGCAAAGTTTTTTATGGGGTTTTGGCAAAATTATTATGTTCTTTTGCAAGAAAGTTCAAGTGATTCTTATGTATTTTGTTGGAGGGAAGATGGGAGCCACTTCGAAGAAGAAGAAGAAGTATCACGAGCGACACGATGTTTGGGAAACTCCTAATGTGAGAAGTAGTAAAAAGCTTGATGTCGATTTAGATGTCATTTACACAAAGCATAAAAGGGTTGGAGAAGAAAGTTCGCGTTGTATCTATCTTAATGGAGATTTGGGAGGAAAATGGAGACGCCAATAAAAAGTGATTATCATGCAAATTGGAAAGCCCATATACAGACGCACAGTTCTCCATATTCTCCATTATCTGCATGCATTGTTCACTCTAAAGAAAGTGAGAATGGGATGGGATGGGTTTGATGGAGAAACTTTGGCTTATACCTATTTGAATTGGACATAGGATCACTCTGAAGAGTGGAACAAGATAGTTGAAGCGTGATTTACCACAACATTCCAATCACTGAAGAGAAAAATAGTGCTCTCGTCGTCTCTCCACATCCACACAAACATTCACTCTCTTTCTTTCATTTCCTGGCTGTTTTCTTTTCACACGAAAAAATCTGTCATTGAATGGAATTTGAATAGCTAAAAATCCATTGTATTACACACGTTTCGAGGATCCTTCAAGACGAAAGGTGTTTTGAAAAGAATGTGAATGGTAACAAAAGACAATTTCTAAGAATGGGATAAGAATGATTGAAAAAGCATGAGTTTGACCGAAGGCTATATATTACAAGAAAATATATATATTTTGTGTTGACCTACATCTTTGGTTTTGGTACTTCTCAGATGAGCACTTTGGACAATGATGATGATGATGTGAATAAATGGATGAAATTTTGCTCGTTCAAAATGAAAACGGATTGGAAATCCTGATCCGTTCTGCTTCCCTCGTTGAGCTTAATATTTGCACAGCTTTCCTTTGGTTTGAGCTATAGACTTGGGTTACTTGTCGTTATTTGATGCAGGGAAATGTGTCGCCTTCGAAGGCAAGCTCGAGTTCACTCTGTTCAATATATTTAATACCTTTCCCTCCCAACTACAAACTCCTTTATCTCTCTGTTTACTCTTGAGTACTTGGCCGGAAGAGAAACAGCTCTTGCCTCTCTCTCAATCCTTTTCTACCCACATTACAAATGTTCTTCTTCAGCCGGGGATCGAGAACGTGAGGATAATGGTGGTTGTAAATGAATGTATGGCAGAACGTTTCGTAGTTCATCCTCAGCCAAGCATAAATTTTAGCTGCGATTATCTCCACCCATCATTGTCTCCTGAGAAGAGGGAGACAATTTTACAAACACACATGTTTCACTCCGCAATTTCCATATTCTCGGAGGATTTATTTTGAACAATTGCGCTCCAAAATTATATAACCTTGTTTTCATTCCACATTTGTGTACCTATCTGCATTTCAGTAGCAACCTTTGGTTCAAATCAAACGCGTGGGAATAAGTATGGAAGCATCTGGAGCAACTCAACCCAAATGAATTCCTAAGTTGAGCAAATAAGCTGGAGAAAGTAAGTGGGCGGAAGGAGGAATAAACTTTTCTATTGATTTCTGCCCCTTTAAATACTTTTTCCTGGGAAGAATCCCAAGATGATGATGATGAGTTTGTTACGTGAGAAAGCACCTGGAATCCCATCTATTATTCATAATCAAATTTAACTTGGGGAGTGAGTTGTGTGAGTGTGTGAAGGAACATACGCAACTCATTCCAAGTTTCGTAAGTTCAAAATGACTCACATTTCCATCGTTTAGATTCATTGAGAAAGTTGGCTCAACCAATCGTACGCATAAGGAACTTTGCAATCTTTGATTTGAAATGTTTGAAAAGTTTATACATAAATGGGACCACACACCATGCAAATTATTTTAATATGGTTGGGCAAATGAAGCTAAGACTGGGCACATCTGTCTTATTGTCAGAATAAATAACGTTTCGAAAAGACATTAAATAAGTGAGCGAGAAAAGAAGCCTAAAAATTATATAAAATTTCTTATACAATCCGCCCCAGGCCAAAAACTCTTTTAATGACTTCCGCTACTTTAAAAACCGATTCAAAATAACCGTAAATACAGAGTGAATAAGTGAGGTTCCATGTACAAAGTATAATATCATCATATGCCTCATTATCGATAACGTACCTCGGAGCTCTTTCGTAATTCGGAGCAACGGGACTATTAGAAGGCAACAGAACAGCAAATAAAATTTTCCTACTTTTATCTTTTACGAGACTAGGAAATTTGATCGCTTTATGATCTCTCTCCTTTTCTAACGCGATGCCATTCCATATATTACGGGAAACTTTTTCCATCACAAGATGTAAAACGTGAGTGTGAGTTTTTAGGAAAGAAAACGATATATGATTAAAGTGCATTTGTGAGTCGAACCTATAGCCAGCAGCAGCAGCAGTCTTATGATACTTTCGTTTTCGTTCCATCGTTTTTCTTGGCTCGACAAGTAAAAAACTCAATTTCCTCTGGTTTCGTTTAGAAGGCAGCCGATCCGATATCTTTACTGAATAGCTTTAAAATGAGGGAGTCGTTTGCTGCCTATTTGTGTATTAGAATCAGAAAGATACATAATAATGTGCTTTAGCTACATTTCATGTTTGTACACACATGTGTTTCACGTCCATGCTCAAGATGAATTGCTCCTCTAATGTGATTTGCATGATGGAGAGAAAACGATTTTTTGGGAAGCGCAGTTTGGCTATTAGTACGCTAAGCGGGCAAACAAATACATTTTCTATTTTGCAGTGATGTTATTCTAATGTCAATGGGGAAATTCCGGTTGTTTTTAATGTATTCTTGTTTCCTTTGCTGTATCGAGAAAATGTACTGATCGATGTTTCAAACTTTTTTTTAGGAGGACGTGGCCATTTTGCTTTAGTATTGGAAATACTAAACAATTTAACCACAGCATTTGGGAATTGTTCTATTGTTAAACTAAATTACACACCAATGCACATCTCCATACTCTCCACGAGTACCAGTTGTGTTCAGTTTACTCTAATCTCAAGAAATTCTGTAATCCTTCTAAAGTATATTAAGCGAGAGCAATAAATTCGTCACAAAAGCGAGACCGGAATTTTTATTCACTAAAAGAAATTATGTATTTATAACTTTCTCTTTTACACTGTCATGTTTTTCAAAGTGGAGCACATACATGCTTGTCTAAACTATGCTTTATTTTACACCCACTACACCGAGCGCTGTTGTATGCATGTGTTTTTGTGCATGCACTTCAAATACTTCAAATAGAAAAATGAAAAACTTTCAAGCATCACCTAAGAGAGTCTTCACATGTACTAATTTTACCGCATGTGGATCAAAATCAAATCTTTCGTTGTAAAGTGATACAAATTTTATTTTAAAAAAAACAAAAGGTGCCTAACTTCTTACAATTATAGCAATTTATTTGCCTGCATAGTGCTCGGTAGACACAAATATGTAATATATTTTATTCCGATACTATTAAAATGTTTCTCCTTCGATTGATATACATTATACACCCCTACTAACGGCCAATGCCGCTGACTAAGAGTCTTGTTCATTCGAATTGTTTGTATTGTAATGTCAATATGTAGATCACACAATCCTATAACTATTTTCACTCGTATTCATCTGCCTCTTTTTTTCAACTCGTGCATCTATGCCGCTACTCAAGTTGTACATGTTTTGTTTCATGATCCAGATCCTACTACCATTTATATGCACTATAGAGCAAAGTAAATCACTCTACAAATGTTCAACAACTCGTGCAAATACCCCATAGCCATGCTCATGACGGTTGGATTTAATCCCGTTATTTTCTGCACTGTCGCAACCGTCAACCGTCACAACTTTGAATATAATCCCACTTCGCATTAACTCGTTGTTTCCGCTCATGGCTGGGATCCTACACTGGTCTATTCCTTTGGAAGTGGAGCTTATCAAATTCTACATTCATTCAGAGTTTTACTGCTGGTAGATGTTTGACTGCATTTTAGAATCAAAATTTCCATATGAAATCAGACCACTTAACGCTCTACTTTCTTTACATAAGCCTCATGATTCTCGTGATTCAAATTTATTGAGAAAGTTCATCAAGGTTGCCGATTTCGCATCTTTCCCCCTTAGATTCGCTTTTTCTGCATAAATAAATGCATTATTATAAATTTACTACCTCTTCATTCGACCATCCATCCAAAGTTTTGCATTAAAAGTGAAAAGTAAAAAAGTAGTAGCAAAAAACGCAGACACCAACATGTCTTTCACCTACCCCTCCAACTCCACAACATTTCCAGATTTTTATGTTATGTAATATTAGCCTCCACGCGGATTCATAAAACGACATGAATGTTTTCAAGTTTCCTTCCTCCAAGCCAAATCATTCCATACTTTCACTCACTATTGGTCTGGGTGAGTCGTGCCATGTTTACCAAAACTTTGAGCCATGGGCCATCAAACTTTTTTATGTTGGTTGTGCACACCAAAACTTTCATTTTTTTGTATCTGTCTATACAGATTCGAGATCAACAAGGCATGGCATGGGATGCCAAAGGATGAATGCATTACACATAAACATGGATATCAGATCATATTCCTTGTCCCGCAAACTTTTCACTCCACATTAAGCACACTCATGCTTCTGCTGCTGCTGCTGTTACTGCAGCGCAGCACATTGCAAAAAAAGCATAAGCATTTTTTTCCAAATAAAAATTCTGCTTGTGAGTAAAAACACAGGAAATATTTCTTCCTTATTCCTCCTCTTTTCTCGCAACTGTTTCAAAAAGTTATCCAAAAAAGAAGAGAGAGCGCAAAAAAAACTAAAATAGTCATGCGGTACTTATCCCACAGGGTAGAGCCAATAATACTCCGAGCCAAAAACTCTGCTAGAGCCACACACATCCCAACTTGGTTGGTTGTGATCGATATACATATTACAACATAAATGCAATACTTTTATACAGCCCCAGCTCGCCCTCTCAACTCAATGCATATGTCCTGAAGACGACCAGAGTAAAAAAAGGAGTTGGAAGAAAAGATGTTGTTTAAATGGGAGAAATAGGAATAAAAATTGTATGTACACTTGACTTTCTCTTTTGTTATTAGATGCCACGCCATGGGCATTGAAGCCTGGGAGCAAATGGCAGCAGTGTGTTTGTGCTCATCCATCTATTCATAACATGCTCCCAGCCTGTTTTCCTGATGAACCCTCCATACAATTCTATGGAATGTACATCCTCATATATTTTTAACCATTGTCATATAGCTGTTGGCGGGGTTATCATGAATGTAAGTAAAATGTACAATGTAATGTATTGTAAACATGTTATGAAATGGCTTTTCATACATACATATATATGCACGCTTTACAATTTCGGCCAACACAAATTCCTTCCAACATTGAAACACACTCCATGTTTTAGCTACTGAGGAGTAATATGCTTGTCGTAGTTTGTAGTGTTACCAACTCTATTATCCTCTTCCGGATTCCATGATATGAGAATAAGAGAACGCTCAACAGACGAAATACCAGAACAGGCCCAAAGAACTTTTGTACAGAGCTATATATTGCTTTGCTACAGAGTATTATCCATCCTACTTTAGGAATTGAACCGGGAGGGAATAACAGAGGATCCCATTTACATAAATATATCCCCAAACACAACATATATGCTTCTCATCTCATCCCAACTTCTTTTGCGAGAGTACACGGTCAGTTTCAGTTGCGGTGAAAGCAGAGAAAGCAGGGATCAAACTCGGTGATAAAGCCCCGATGTGTGCAGTACAAAGATAGGAGCATCTTCTTATAGTGCTGCTCCCAATTCTCTCTCACTTTTGACCAAAGGCCATATGTCAGTTTGAAGGGAAAAGTAAAGCAAATCACCAATTTGAATATACATCACTTCTCCCCTCTATATCCCCCTAGTTGGCTTTTCCGAGCTGGGAAATGGAAACTGAGCCCATTCTCTTTCTTTGTTTGATGATCCATATCAACGTGCCGTATTTATAGGGAAATTGTATATATTTTTATGTATGGCTATTTTTTTCGCAAGGATCTAGCACCAAATGACTTGTCGTTTACTCCCGCCTCTCTGTACCGCGATGGGTTTGATGTTGATGATCACCGTAATTTAGTTGTAGATCCCACGGTAATAATACTCCCACAATGGGGAATACACAATATCATGTACTCCAGCCAGGAGAAAGGTGAGTAAGGGGATTGATGATGGAAATTCTTTTTGATGATGATAATCATCATCATCATCATCTCATTCGCATCCTTCGTAACAATGATGATGTTGATGACTGACTTGTGTGGGGAGGCAGCTTTTGTGGAGCAACGGCTTAAGTGCTTTTACTTGTATTCCCTTTTTATTTAAACTTTATGGCAGTTTCACATGCAAAAGAAATAATAATTGTGTGCTGCTATCACTTTCCATTGTTGTTGGGAGCCCGGAGCCAAAATACATAATAAACGGGTTGCTCATCGTGTGAAGTTAAATTAAAAGTTGGGAACTAGCAATATTTTCATTTTAGTAGAAACTCAAACGAATACAAATGGCAGAAGGCACAGCCGTGTGTATTTTTCTAACTCTTACTCTCTTTCTGGTTGAATTGTTTTCCAAAGCTAAAGATTCACCGACCTCCCAATCCAGCGCAGTTTAGTGTAACATGTTATGGACATACATATTGTACAAATGGGGTAGTTTTAGGTTGTAGGATGGTGTGGTAAAGTTATAAATTTTGGAGCGTGACGTGCACTTTACTCTTCCAGAAAGCAACTTTTTTTTTGTTTGCCTCACTTTCTCTTTCATTCCCATTCTTATTGCTTGGATTTCCTGTCTGTTACACAACCATTTTATGATGACATCCATGAAATTATGTAGATGATACGATAGGATGGAATACAACACGAGAAGGAAAACCAAAAGTGTGTAATAGCTGTGCCAGTGAGCAACCCGTAATACAGTTTTCATGTAACTATAATAGTAGTACTCTCCCTATTTATTCTTCTCTCATTCTCACCTTTCTTCTCTGGAAATAATGTCGTGTGTAATGCGATAGCGGAGCCGAGATCGGATGGGCATGCATACACACGCGAAACTTCTTTCGTTTTTTTGGATGAGGAAACTAGCCGTGACAGCTGCACATTCTGGATTCCAGCAGCCCTTCACCACTTTACGGTTGCTGGCACCCAAAGAATGAAAAATATAAGCTGTTCTTTCCCTATTCTCAGCCAGAGCAAACATGAGATGGATGATGACGATGATGATCATGATGTTGCTTAAAGGTAAAAAGAGGAATAATACACTTGTCCATATAGGCAGTGGCTCTGGCTCTGATGATATACCTTAATATTATATGATTCAAGCAGATATCAGGTTACAAACTCGACTCCCATAAACTTGATATCTTTATATAAGGATGACTAGCCATTCTCACGATCAGAGGGAGTCTTCATCTTTCAAAAGAAATACAGATTGGTAAATAAGAAATGTGGCAAATGAGAAGCTCACGTCAACCTCCTTCTTCATCAGCTTCCCGATAACCTAATACGCTTATTTTTTGTGCTCTCTCTCTCTCTCTTTCATTCCTTAATAAACTTATTAGGACAGAGAGGGAGAAAGATCAAATGGTGGACCTCATAGCTTAAAGACTGCCAATCCAATGCCGATACTTCTATCCACTTTGTATGCTACTTCATTAATGTTCCGCTATAATATCAAATGTAATGTAAAAAAATTCTTTCCCTAATTCCCCGCTCCTGTGTACTTTGTTCTAGCTTTTCCACTTCCATGATTTTTTTTCCTGCTGCTGCTTTTCCTTCCTCCTTTTGCTACTGACAGAGATGCATGGGATCAGCTACGAAGCTTAAGACTTAATCAGGTTCTGCTCCCTATAAGCAAGAGCAGCTTGCTTGAGGAGAAAGCAAATGAAGGAGAAGGGAGCTGTATATAGTTTGCTATATAGCTCCGTATAACCTATCAGCGGGTCAATGAAATCCGATCAACTGTGATGATCAAGCGTAATTGCATGAGTACCTAAAAACAACAAAAACTCTCCTCCTCCTCCTTTTTCTTCTTAACGTCCCATCTTTCTTTATTTTCAGTGTGCCATCATGCCATAATGTAGCCTCCAGCCAAGAAACTCTGTACACATAAATCATGTATTTACCTTCGGCTGTTGGGAAGTTGAACGTGAGTATTTTTAAGTCGATTAATTGAAACATAAGTCTCAAGCTGTCGTATTAAAATATATGTTTGTGAGTGCTTTCCCTTTTTTACGTCACTTTTTATTAGAGAAACCTCCTTGGCTCTTACATGTGTATAATATAATGCGTAGTATTTAGTACCCATTTATTGTTTACGACATGAGATGACGATCGATAAGTATATATTATATTATCATAACGTATGTATATAAGGGAATAGACATTACCTATCTAATTTATATAATGCCTTTTCCAAAGCGCTAATAAAAGTTTATTACTGCGTCAAGCTCCTACAGAATTGGGCCATGAATTAAGGTATACTTACGACATCGATAAGTTGTGAAAGCTTCAGTCCTAATTTCACGGTAAGCTTCTCAGAGTTATTGGAAACGGGTCGGATGAGACGATTGTAGTTACTGAGCAGGTCATCATATAATCGCTTCGCATCCGGATTCGCTTCCACGAGGCTTGAGGAAAATCCTAAAAAGTCTGTAGAGACACACAGTGCACAAGGAGACGGGAGTGAGATACGAAAATATTGACTTTAGATATCACAAATAAGATTATAGCCATGTTTGTCTAGACATGATTTTTGATTTATACACATATTATTATAGCATAGAATAGATCTCCTCGTTGGCAGAGCTTACATAATAATGAGATATGGCTTTTGTATGCAGATGAAAGTGATAGGGGTACAAAATACTATCTACGTTTTTTATTCCTTCCTTCGTTCTTACCTGCAACAGAAGAAGTGATGATGAGCACTGATAAGATCCATTTGATGCGGCACCAAGCTCTCCGACTCCTTCCACAACTCGTCCGATGATAATGGTGGAGATGGTGATGGTGAAAGGATGAACTTTTACAACGGAATGTTCTAACGACTCTCATCGTCATTTTGAATGTGAATTTATAAACCTAGAAAATTGTATCACCTGCTAATACTAAATATAAAAGGGTTTTGAGAATAATGTGAAGATTACGAATTTGTTTATCACTTTTTTTTTGCGATTTCACACACACGCAGCTTAAGTGTAACGGGAGTCACCGTTTTTATTGTACTACATCTAAAAATCTACTGCGGTCTAGCTCTGCCTGCTTGTATTATTGTGATTGTGAAAATGATGATGAGAATGAGAATGAATATGAGAGGGATGCATAGAGAGTAATATTCATTGTGTAATGTGACAAGACTCTAGTTTCAAAAGAAAGACGTGTGGTGCTCCGTTTTTTAACAAGAAGAAATAGGGACAACTGGGCTAGATATAAGTATTTCTATTTTATTTTGGAAGAAGTCAGTGTGTGCAAGAAAAATAAAGGAGAGCTCCTCACAACTCGACAATCTTTATCCGACTGTCTATTTCACAGCAGCTCGGAGAGATTCGCACGGTACGGTACCGGAGAAACCAGACCAGCTCTCAATTTTACTCTCGTCTTTTAGTTGGAGTGCACATGGTGGAGAAGGGAGAGCGAGCGAGATTGTTTGGTGTACTGCGCGATATGCTTGCTTTATTCACCAGTCTCCCCACTTTTGCTACAACCACAAAGGCCTGCTTGAAACATCGGAAAGAGCAGTGGTATAGTAGCAGCATCATTATCCTTCTGTCGCACATATCTTCTTCTCTCTTGCCAAAGGAACGTTTTTCTGTAGAGCACTTCTTTCTACTTAGGCTTTGGTGAAAGTTTTCATCACTATAGGCAAAATGGGGAGGATGATACTTTCTCAGTGGGAAAAAGAATAGGCCAATTTTGTCCACTATTTTAGGACAAGGAAGGGGGAACACTGGTCGGAGAAAAATGAGGCACTTTAAATGTTCCACTGCAGCTGTGTGAGCATAAAAAGCTTGTATAAGAGAGAGAGACCAGATAAATGGGGAAGTTTAGTGGACGGCTCTCATTGTATATATGCTCTTTCCATTTCCAAGTTGGAGTTGTTGGAGGGAACCCAACTATAAAAGCAGGATGGCAGCCTCCGCCAGTTTGATTCTATATTCGTAGATTTATACACACTACATACTTCTGCTACTACTACTACCCATTTTTTCCCTGTGCATCATGTATTTAATTTGTAAGGGGAAAGGAAAAAACGCTGACCTAAATCTCTTCGTGCAGATCTAGTCTTTCTTCGGAGGAGCGACGAAAAAAAAGTTGAGTAATGAACCCGAAAAGACAAAACAGAATGCATTCTCAGCACTTTTCTTGTTCGTTTCCCTCTCGCTAATTTTTTCATTATCTCCATTTTTCTTTTTCACGATCCCCCATTTTGTAAATTAATGGGGGATATTGGTGTTGTTTTGAGGAATGGGCACGGACACACAAGAGAAAGTCCCCGAAAAAAGTATGACGGTGATTACTCTTCTCAAAACTTGTAGGTATTTTCATCAGCAACATCATTATGGCAAACCATTGTTTCACACATGCATAACAAATGAGAAGTATTGACGTTGCAATTCTCAAAAATTGAGAGAATAAAGTTTTGCAATATGCTCTATAAATATACAAAACCAAATGCAGAAGAGCACACCGTCCGCTTTCACTTTCCCCTTTCAGCTCCGCCTTGTTCATGTCCATCGGAGAAAGTTTCTGTTGTTTGCTTTATTCCACTCAAATTGGAGGATGGAAGAGTTGAGAAGAAACAAAAGTTTTTACGGGATGACAATAGAGAAGGAGGAATATATAGAGATACTTTTCATTTTTTAGTCTGATAAGAATTGTACCGAACAACGGAGAAAAAGATTGCTTTTCATTGTACTACAAAAAATATCTCGGTCTCGCAATCAGTTTAAAGTCTTCTCCACTCTAATTGATACCACTTGCAAAGTCAAGAGAAAGGAACGGAGTGGAAGCTGGAGATAGCCTGCACACGTGTTACGTTACAGGTGTTATACGCTCATGAATATGTATCAAACTTGCTGTCCGATTTTTTGTCCCATTCCCCAACTTTGTCCTTGTCTACACGGCTCCACCAGCTTCCACTTCTCCCATCCGCTCTCTAATTACCAGAACAGGATTGTGCAACTTAATTGCAGTGTGGCTTTTCTTCAACTTCTTCCACTTTTGCGATGTACCTTTTTCACTCAAAAGTTTTCTCCTTTCACAACTATACGTCACTTGAGCTTGAGTAGTGGGATGGAGTAGAGAATGCCCTGGCAAAACTTGTGGTTTCTCTTCGCTCTACGAAAATGGTGGAGGTAGTGAAGCCTTTGTATAAAAAATTAATGCAATTTTCTCCATTAGCCTAAAATGCTGGTTTAATTTGCTCCCAATTTTATGCGCACCATTATGATAAATTGACATTCATCCTGCTTTCCGAGCAAGTTGATGATGACATGATGAAATAAAATTAATTTCACAAGTTTTATTTTTATTATATTTTGTAGACGTATATGTGTATAGTTAGTCCATTCAAAAGTTTATTCCTTCTTGCTTTCTCCGTGGTACTCTATGTTAATTGAGGTAAAAGCTAAACAAAGCTTGGAAAAGTGGAAATCCGTAAGTACATTTCACTTTAATTATATGCTGCTACTAAATATATACATTTATGTACACACAAGTAGATATGCTGTGTTTACTCAATTAAGTAGGAAAATGAAAGTCACTTCCAACTCACAAACTGCGTCTCATAAAAGCTTATTCAAGTGCCAAAAATAAAAGGGCTGATGTATGCAAGTGTATTATACATTCAGTTTGCATAAGTAAGTATATTGTTTCAACAACGTTAATTTGAAACTTTGGATTTTATGGGTTAACTAGAAAAGTGATGACGCGTCCAATAGGTAAGTAAAGAAAATTAGGCAGTTGGTCCTGGTGGGACAGTAGGCTTTCGTCGCATACCAAGGGAACCAAGACGAAAGATCAAAGTAGCCGCACGCGTTTGCTTCTTTTGCCTGCCGTCTACAAAAATAAAAAATAAAAAAATTTATTGTATATTGTAATAGGTAGTTTTCTGTTGCGCCACAGATTAATCGCAAGCATGCTATCTGAGGACACACTACTATTACGGCTTACTTGTAATGTACCCATCACTGTTTTCTCCATCAAATTCTTCTGACCCAACTGGACCACTGCGTCTCATGGACATAATGCGAGGAAGTGGATGATACGGTGTCTCATCTCGTTTTGACCCTCGAGGCATAGGACCTGGACGTCGCATAGGGTTGTAGTCACTGGGATGATTGGTGAAAAATCTTTTCATCACCACCGGTGAAAGGTAGTCCTCGCCAAATGCTTCTGCTGCTCAATAATTAATTAAAAAATCGTTGTTACATCACTGTCACTATAAAATATTTTGGTATCGATAACTGCTCTTCTTTACCATATTCTTCCGGATCCACCACAATTGACATGGGTGTTTCATCTCTGAGGTATGTCGGGAACGCAGAAGCTTGAAAGGCAAGGAATGTCACAAGAATGGAGAAAATTGCGAGCACAATGTGTTTAGTCATTATGCCTTCAG
>JAQGAP010000518.1:0-32761 GCA_034697805.1 Orchesella bifasciata | reverse complement strand
AGGATGACTTCTATGGATTCTCCAGGTAGACTCCAGGATCTCTCTCTGATCTCTGGAAGCAGAAATCCAGCGGCTTCATCAAGTCCTCAGTGTCAAATCCGAGTACACCGTCTGGAGGATGACTTCTATGGATTCTCCAGGTAGAATCCAGGATCTCTTTCTAGCCTCTGGAGGCAGAGATCCAGCGGCTTCATCAAGTCCCAAGTGTCAAATCCTAGTGCACCGTCTGGAGGATGACTTCTATGGATTCTCCAGGTAGACTCCAGGATCTCTCTCTGATCTCTGGAAGCAGAAATCCAGCGGCTTCGTCAAGTCCTCAGTGTCAAATCCGAGTGCACCGTCTGGAGGATGACTTCTATGGATTCTCCAGGTAGACTCCAGGATCTCTCTCTGATCTCTGGAAGCAATGATCCAGCCGCATTATCATCAAGTCCTTAGTGTCACCTCCAAGTTCGACGCCTGTAGGAGGGAGAAGTTTCTCCAGTGAGACTCTTGGATCTCTCTCTGATCTCTATTTAAATCTATGATCTATACTTAGTATACGTTTGGTTGTAATGTTTTTGAATATGACTACAATACCGTTCTCTCTCTTTGTTTTGTTTCCAATCGTCGCTGTCGGCTGATTTTGACAGACTCGTAGGTTAAAGGCGTAGGTTTCATGTTGGGGTTCCACATTCTCACTAAAAAAATAGGTAAAAATAAGAAACAATAGTTGCGAAAAGGAATCCGTATTACTGAAACGCTGTGGTGCTCTTGTCAACAAGAAAGTTGAACGATAACTGACACATGTAGTTTTAAAGGCCGTATTGAAAAACAAATGTAGTTTTGAACAGGGTTGATGATGAAAGTCTCATTTTGCCTAAATATCATTGTAATCTTGTAAAAGTGTAAGGGCGTGGTCCTGTTTTTATCCCAGTTTGGTGCTAATGCAGACGTCAATCAAATGCTTGTTTTCCCATCCCGCGGGATCCCATTTACAAAATAAGTATATCATGTTCTCAAAACGCATTTCATGCTATCCTTGCTTAGAGCTTTTGAAACGAGCAAATGACTAATGCACATGTTACCTGAATCTCTATATTTCTCCTCACTTTCACATTTTACACTTAATTAATTGCTTCTTTGTGACAGGCAATGCAGTATGGTTTGGGTAATGTGAAAGCTCACATGTTCATGTTAACTAAAGAAAAAATAAGTTTCATGTTTTCATAAACGTCTTCATTATAATTCAAATTTGATGTATTCCTGCAGTAAAATAAAATCATATAATGTCAAGTAAACCGTACCAAGGAACAACTGACAGGGAAATTTTGATCACCTCTTCAGCAATATTGCTTTTAGGTGGCAATCAATCAGAACCTAGCGCAAAATTGTGAGAAAGAAAGTCTTCCACCCGAAATCAAAACAAATGCAACAGGGTGTTTAGTTGGATTAATTGGTTGAGTTTGATACACTTCAAATAATATCATTTTCTTCAAATGTATAAGCTTACGTAAATGCATGCAAAGTATATGAAACATTTCAGCATGTACAAGTGTGCAATTCAGAGTTATAACATTTTCAAACTGCCTATTTTATGCATGCGAACGGTCGATGACTAGACACAATTATTATTATTATTATTATTAGGAGTTTATTGCAGATTCCTTGTTAACAACATGATACATGATGCTGAAATCCATATTCTAAGAGCTACATAAAATTAGGTTAGACGACAATTGTACATGGTCAAAATTGGCACATGATATGAGGTCATGACAGATGTATCGAAGTGACTTCAGTATGTTCACGAACCCATGGATTGATTGTTTTCGTGTAAAACTGTCGTTTTGCAGCAAGATTAACTGGAGGCGTTGGTCGCCTTTTCACATTACTGGAATTTGTGGTTGCAGAATGGCTATCATTATTCACGTTCTCTGTGGCGAGTGAGATACTGGCATTTGCTGTTGTCCCTTCATTTACTCCTGTAGGTGGCACAGGTATTTGTGAAGCCTTGAGAGCCTCATTATAGCTTTTATTGGGCACAAGAACAGGAACCCTAGTTTCAAGTACCTTTACAGCATCATTAATAGTGTCGATCTTAGTGGACACTCCAACTACAACATTCACAATTTCTTCTAGTGTTGCTAGACGCAGCAGAATTTGATTCATTTCATTACGTAAACGTAATTCATCACCGATTCCTCCTGTTACCTTGTAGGTATTATCAAGGTTAATTGCTGCAAATTTAACATCTAAAGACTTCCAGTCAATGTCACGCAGCACTTTCATTATTTCAAGAATGTCATTCGCTTTTGCCTCAGGTTTACGGGCAGTCTTCGTAGGTCTGTCAGATCTTTTTGCAAAAGCATGGAAAGGGGAAAGATTTTTCCTTGCATTTCTGATAGCTTCATCGTCATAAAAGAAGGCAAGTTCAGTACAGATCTCTTCATTAGTTTTTGAATGAGTCATGGCATGCCATGCTGATGTCAAGAGTTCATCAAAAATACATTGTTCAGTTTGAGAGGAGCTGTTCATAGTTGTTTGGCTGATATCATCAGCCAGCTGGGATCCAGTCATTTTTACACTTTATACACAAGTGAGAATAGGTTGGGATTGACAATTGGAAAGACAATTGGAGAGCATTATGCAGAGTCTGCATTGGTTTTTATGGCAATACGATGTGTATACTACAACTCTATTGGGAATAAATTAGATAGGAGAAAGATTCGTACCTCAGAGATATTTGTTGAAGTGGGTTTTGGAATTTGATCTCTTTTTCCTTTAGTGACTTTCCCAAATGAAAATGTATATGCACAATAGATAGGTTCAAGTTTGCTGCATGGACATTGAATATGTATGATAATGAGTCTTAATTTTCAATGAAAATGTTGAATCTACATCTACACCAACTTGGAAATAATTAGAATCTCCCTTTGCCCCGAGTTCTATGCAATAATCTTGCATTCACATTCAACATTTTTGGAACAACGAGTGCGTTATATTTATGGATTAGCTTTCAATGAAGTTCTACATACTATATTTGGAGTTATACTGCATTTACTTAATTTTCTACTGTGTTTTTATCATTTGCTTTGAGTAACCTTTATATGATGACGATGATCAGTATTATTTGCATGTGGTGTATATTTCTTCAAATTGAATGATTACTTAACCTGAAAGGTGAATGCATTATTTTAAGACAGTAGAATCTCGATTCCTGGCAAACCGGTTTTTAAACTTAAATTGAATGAATGAATTAATCGTCTTTTAACATACTACTTCCATCATAAGATTCGTAAATGGATTACAAAATGAACAAGGTCTTTAAATATAATAGCTTGTTTGAATGTTGAGTTTGAAAACAGTTGGTTTTATTCCGTTTCATAAATCAAAATGTTCTATTGTATCCGAGCAGCAGCCACTTTTCACTTTGTAACACAGAGTGATTGGTCTTCGTCTCTTTTTTAGCACTATTTGTAGTAGTAGAGTGTTCTCTATAAAGCGCAACCCATTAAAACAGGAATATTAGAGTTGAATATTTGATTGTTGCAATTAAAGCCTATTTCAGGAACAGAGACATAAATTGAGGGGCATAAAATTTTCCGGTGTATAATACGGTAAATATTGTTTATAATAATGGGTAGCATGATAAATTTCATTGCACGTACTTGGAGTGAAAGGCATCTCATATTTCATTATGAAAATGTTTTCTCTCCATCTAAAATGTATCCTTTGTTTGGTACACATGAACGGGTGTAAGTTATCATCAAAAATGACAAATGCATTGCATGTCACGAGGAAGCGTTTAATTAAGTGGAATGTGTGAAAATGAGGAGAAAACATGGGCGTTAGTCCTTTGCTCGTTTCAGAGGTGCCAAACTACATTTCTGTTTTAATACGCCCTTTCAATTTGAATGTCTGATCAGTCATCGTTCAGCTTTCTCATTGAAAAGTGTGCCATTGCGTTTCAGACTGAAACTTTCAGTAGTACTAATAATTCATTTTCACCTCCTGCAAGCATACTTTAATTGTTATTTGTCGGTTTCTTCCTAAATTCTTTTTGAGAATGTGGAATTCCAGTTTCAAAGCTACGCCTTTAACCGTTGACTCCCTCAAAACCAGCCGAAAGTTGGAAAGATGCCGAAGACAAAGCAGGGTACTGTAATCTGAATTAAAAACATAACAAGAAATCTATTATTAATTCCCTTTATTTTTAGTTTTCAAAAGACAGGTTCCCAGAAAATGTGCCACCAAGTCATCCAGATCCCTGTTTGAAAAGAGGCGACTATCTCCCAATTCACAGAAGATTGTTATTTACACCAGAATTGATAAACGTCCCACTTGAGGATTTGGATACATTTTATGCTGACAAAGAGGTATTGCTTTTAAAAACTAATTGTAAGATCACTCACTCTTCAGAAAATCCTTTTCAATTCTCGTTTCTTTCGTTTTAAGACGTTCGTAATAGTCACAGAAAAAAAGTTGCTTCATCGCTTCAGTGCCCAAAATTCACTCAACATATTTAGCCCATTCAATCCAGTGAGAAGGGCATGAGTTTCTGTGCTCTACCATTGGATTTACCGTTGGTTCATGATAATGACAGCCTTTGTGGACTCGTGTCTTGTAGTGCAGCCTAATCATGATCATCAGCTAATGTGAGTATCAACTTGAAATTAAGTATGTTCCCTACATTTTCAATGAATATTGTGATCATTTAATTTGCTTTCCCAATACAGAGTATTCTACTTTTTTGGGGCAACCTACACATTTGACTTTGTGACAAATGTGATCGCAAAAGGACTTGTATTCGACCAGCTTACTTTCTTGAGGGATGGCTGGGGCATTGTGGACTTGCTACTTCTTGTACCCTACTACATACCGAATATCGGAAGACAGCACTTTCTTAGTGGACTTCGTTTATTTAAAATCGCTACTTTCATTCCAAGTACCCAGTAATATCGCTTTCTTTTCATTATGTGTAGTTCGGTATGCTTACCTCATTTCTTCACCTGAATAACTTCCTAAAAGGTTTGAAGTCAATGGTGAAATCCGTATTGAGAACTGTTAGAGATCTCCGGGACATGTATGGACCTTGTTTGTAACATGGATATTTGCCCTGGTGGGCTATCACTTATACATGGGCGTTTCCTCTCAAAAATGCGTTCATGATTTCCCTGAGGACGGCTCCGTTGGGGAAAATCGTGAATTGAACTGGCATGCCTGGGTCTCCAACAGGTCAAATTGGTACCGTTCCTGGTGTGGAAATCGTTCAATGACTGAGTAAGCTTTTTATAAAGATCCTTGTGAAACATATACATAGGTGGTTTACATTTGCGTATATTAGCTTCAAGTCCATCTATAGTTAAGCCGTACGTTGTAGGATATTTCCAACCGATAAGAACCTAACATGCTTGCGTATTCACGATCACGATGATAGTTTGTATAGCTCCATGCTCAAGGCTGTTAATTCAACGGTTGCTATAATGCTGCAAGATTCTTGGGATGAAATTTATTATGGCGTGAGTAAATTCAGTAAATCGGGGTAAACAATGGCGTCTACTGTTAATAAATATAGCGAGTATAAAATGCATTATTTTCCAGATTTTAAACACTGGTGGTCCGTGGCATGCCCTTTATTTGGTTGTAGAACTTTTGGTTCATTCTACACACTCAACATGATTTTAGCTGTTGTTTCTAAATCCTACGATGACCTTCAGAAAGAACAGAAACTGGCTGAAAAACTGGGGAGTAGCACAAGCAAACGTAGCACAAACAATATTTGTTGTTCCAATGATGGTGATGTCGAAGGAAATGAAAATCATTATGCCTATAAAAGTAACCACAATGATAATAACAATGCAGGATTGAGCACGTTCAAATATTTGGGTAAAATCGGAAAAAATTTGAACATATAAAATAATTTTATAATATCGTGTTAATGAATTGAAATGTTTTATTTAGATTGCAAAGATCTGATTAATAATAATTGGACATGGTTTGTGAATCGAGTAAATGCTATTGCATTAGATCCATTTACGGAGTTGATAATGGCGTTCGCGACAGTCTCCAATTTAATACTTCTCTCAATGGATCATTTCGGAGTTGAGGACATTTTACAACTTAAAATGATTCTGGTCTCAGGATTTCAGGTTTGAAAATAATACAAAATATGAATTCAAAAGCCCTCGTTTAAAATCCTGTTTTGCAGGTGTTCGGAATCATGTTTGCGGTAGAGTGCTTACTGAAGTTAATAGCCTTTGGACCAATATCCTTTTTCAAAGATAAATGGAACACATTCGATTTTTGGCAAACGATTTTATTCCTTGTTGAATATAAATTTGGGTTCAAAACACGTTGGATGAAGGCTCTACTTAGCTTACGCTCTGTAAGCATGATATTGCTATTTAAAATTTCAAAAAAGCGTTGAATCTTATTATTTTATTTTTTGTTGACAGCTTCGGATATTTCAATTGGCAAGAATTTGGCCAACTTTGAATTCCATGTTAAATGGAGTTTTCAGGGCTATGGTAACTGTTAGTGACATGACAATTGTGGCGTTTAGCGTATTCTACATGTTTTGTGTGGCGGGAGTTCATTTGTTCGGTGGCAAGATGGGTAAGGTTTTTCGGAATGTACATTTTCCATATTAAATGACATGTACAACAGGAAACATGTTTAATTGTAGAAACCCGTCATCCCAAGTCTCACTGGCATTTCAGAGACTTTTGGCACTCTTTTATGGTCATTTTTCGACTACTTTGTGGCGAATGGACGGAGTCCATGTCAAAATGCGTTGATGATCATGGATGGATTTGTATCCCATTTTTTTTTTCGGCAGTCATTGTGTTAGATATGATTGTCCTCAACCTCCTTCTAGTCATGTTTCTTCAAAGGTTTTCTGCAAGAAATTTGTCTACGAATAGTTCAAACGGAAAATCCGACACAAACAAGATGGTTATTGCTGTAAGCCGCTTTAGACGTCTTGGGACTTCGATGAAACTCAAATTTGGAACAGGTTTACGTAAAAAAGCAATTCAACCGGTTTCTGCGTTTCGAGAAGAGCAAAAAAATGTAGTTGAGTTAATCGTTCCTGCGAAAACAATCTTTGGATGCCCCAATTTGCGTGTAAAGTTGCAAACCATAATGAACAGCAAATGCTTCAAATATTTTAGCATTGGGAACACAATAATTGCTACTATTTGCCTGTCGTTGCGTGATGGACAATTGAAATCAAGGCCGCTACTGGCGCTACTCCATGACGTTCTAGATGTTGCAGATAACATAACTTTATTTTTTATAGCAGTAGAAGCAGTCATAAAAATTGTTGCAATGGGATTCTCAGCCTACATTAAAAACAAATGGAACTTCCTAGACTTTATTATCGCACTGGCTGGAATTTTTAATATAATTACGTCATTTGCTGGCTACGGTACTGTAGCGTTTTTTCGCTCAATACGGGTGCTCCGGTTGCTTTCAAACTTTGAAGGAATAAGGATTCTCTTCAATTCTTTGGGACGAGCTATGCCTAAAATCTTTGGAATATTATTGGTGTGTCTCTTTCTCTGGCACGTTTGCGCCATTATCGGTGTTCAACTTTTAAATGGAAGAACCGGCGGATGTTACGGCTTTGACATTGTATCCGCACCAGAGTGGAATGCTTGCACCGCAACTTGTCTTGGATTTACGACTCTGTGAGTTTTGACAACATTGGAAGTGCCTACTGGCGAGTTCTTGAAATTATAACGTTTAAGGGGTGGGATTACCCTTTTGATTTTGCAACCAGTTCCGGGGAAATTGATGAGCAGCCTAGTTTTGAAAAAAAGCTTTTGGGTTTCTGGCTAATTTGTGATTGTCATTCTTTTTGGTTCTTTTTTCGCATTTAATCTGTTTACTGGTGTGCTCATTGACGCATTAAACGAGGAGACAGCAAAAACAGAAGCGGATGCTACAAATAACAGAAAGGAAAGTGGTTTCTACGATGCACGGAAATACATCCAGACCAAATTGGAGAGAAAATTTTCTAGTGCTGATACGTCTTTGGTAAATTTGTACAACACGCTTGGTAACCAACTTTTACATAGTGGTAATGTTTATCTTTTTTCCGTTGCATTATGTAGCTCAAGTATCAAAAATCCATTTTGGGAGTTGTAACGTCAAAACATTTTAAAACATTTATTCTTATAAACCTCGTATTCAACATGGTTTTACTATCGATGGAACAAGGGAGCACTCATGTAATAATTTAAATATATTTAAACATTTTTGCAATGAAAAATTAATAAGTCAGCTTTAATTATGTAACAGTTTAAAATTGTTGTGTATCTGTAGCCCTAGATGGACACTTTACCGATTTTAAACGGAATTTGTACTGCTGTTTTTGCAAGTGAAAGTCTCCTCAACATATTTGCGTTTGGGTGCAGGTTTTTTAAGAACCCTCGCAAAATGTTTGAACTTTCTGCAGAGTTGCTATCAGTATTTGATATTTTGTGGACAGATGTAGCGTTGAAAACTTCTTTGTTCCCATTTCGCCCTGGTTTACTCCGTTTGGTGAGATTTGCTTGGGTTTCGAAATATCTTCGTCACTTTAAAGCTGCAGACGGACTTCGGCGGCTTTTGTCTGTCCTCCAAATCTCGCTTCCAGGGTTTTTCAACATTTGCGTGCTTCTCGTTTTGGTCGTGTTTATTTATGCCTTACTTGGAATGGAACTTTTCAAAACTTTTTATTCACACTGGAGCAAGAGCAGCTTTGACACGCTGTTAGATGCCTTCGTTTATCTTTTCCCTAAAGTCACTTCGGCCGGTAAGAGTAAAAAAAAGGATGTGTGTGGTTCCGTCTGAATAAGATCCGTTTTAATTTTGTTTTTCAGGATGGGACTATCTTATGCTTGAACTTACTCTTGATTTTTTCTGTTATAATAACAACGAGAATACATCTGGGTTCTGTGGAAACGACATTGTAGCCGGAGTTTATGTCATCTCGTATTTATTTATAAGCTTCGTGATACTAGTGAACATGTTCAGCGCCGTAATACTGGAAAGCTACTCACGAGCTATGAGACTTGTTGAGTGTGAGCTTGGAGATGATCATTTGGAAATGTTTTATAATGTGTGGTCCCAGTTTGACACAGAAAACTCCCAATTTCTTTGTTGCGACGATTTATCAGATCTGTTTGAGAGCTTTGAACCACCTTTGCAAGTTACAAAGCCCAATCGATGCGCAAATTAGCCTCGTAAATATACCGATTTACCAAGGTGACTACAAATCTAATTGTTTCAATATTTCATGAAACTACAGTTTAAATTTCATAATAAAATTTGGATACAGGTAACTTGGTTCATTGTGCTGACGTTTTGGATGCTGCCATCACTTTTTTATACTTTCGCAAAGGTGTTATCGCGGCAGAAGATTTCAGCCAGTATCAAGATGAAATGAAAAATTGGAAGGATTGTAATCGCGAAATAACTTCTTCGACGTTTCAGCAGCAACGGGAACTACAGAGTTCGAAAATCATTCAACGCGCTTGGCGAAACCGCCAAGCTTTCTTAACAAGTAGCTTACAACTTTGGAAAATTCTTCCGTTTCAAATTCTCTGAACTTAGCTTTCCCGAATTACATTACAGTTTAAAAAACACGTACGTCAAATAAATTTATTCATTCATAAATTAATATTCAGAAAAAGAATAATATCATTTGATTTTGGAAAAATTTTAGCAAAGTGTTGTCGAACGCTTGGTCAACGTACAAAAATTAATTTTGGTCTATATTGTAAGGAAAACCTTGTTCATATTTTCTTTTGTTTTAACTTTTACACAATCAAGTGATCAGTGTGTGACCTTCACGTGATCATCCTTTGTTAGCTTGTAAGATTTACATATCTTTTATGAACTTCGAGTTATGTAAAATAGCCAATTCGTGAAAATGAGGTTATGTTTGGATCGCACTGTATTAGGAGCCTTTTTTGTCTGCAGTAAAAATCTAGTCAGTGTTTTAACCGTTATGATTGTAAATCAATAGACGAAGTTATGTTAAGACACCTTCGTACGAGTTAACCACTTTTTCTCAGGCTCACATTGACGTCAACGTCAACTGGTAGTGCATGCATTTCAGCATCTTACACAAAGGAACGGGGGCAATCCAAGAAGGCATCTTACCTCTCATTGTTATTTGTGCATTCATATTTAACATACCATTATACTTCCATACACACCACGAAGGAACGATGCTTAGATTGGACTTTTACTTAACGATGACTTAACAATAAACAGAAACGAAGAAGTTTTGAAGCCAGGCTACAAAAACGTATGTACCAACTCAAATAATCAAAAAGGTGGAGATTACTACATTATAGAAATTAAAAGGAATTTACACATTTTACTCGGCGCTGCAGAATTTTCCAGGTTTATAAATCTAATTTAAGCTTAATCCGTATACACAATCCTGAAAAAAGGAAAATAATTCCACGTGGTAATCCGAATCTTCAATATTTAATGGTAATCAGCAATCCATAATCCGGACACCGATTCTTTGGGATTACGAGACTCTGCTAAAGATACATGAACTTAAGCATCATACTAGCCGCTTCTTTTTAAAATAACGGTAATGGTATTCTACTTGTATGGGGATAGCTAAAGGAAAGCTAGTCGCAAAAATCTTGTAGGGGTAAACTACTTACACACCGTTTTACACAAAAACGTTAGTTCCTCTAACTCCGTGGGGGTGCAATTTTTAAAACTGTACATGGTACTGTCGTACAAACAAACTTTTAAATTAAGAGTAAATTAATAATTTGACCAAAACAAAATTGAACATGACAACGGGAGTAAATTTTTCGTATAATTTAATGTTCCAATATTTATCTTCGAAGTTCTAAATGCTTACATATTTCTCTGCCGATTTCCCCTTATAGTGAATTTTCTGATTTGATTTAGCAGAGGAGGGTGAGGGTCAGCAGCGACTCATCGTCATTATTAACTCCACCGAAAGTCCCTAAGCCCACCACAATTGCCAAGAAAGTGAAAAGAACACCGTTGACAACAACAACCTCTGTCAACTTATTAGAGAAAGAGAAACCATTCGTTTTAATACAGTATTTTGTTGATCAGTGTGTCGGTTTATTTTTAGTAAAATAGAGTACATACTCCGTGATCCGTGAATGAACTTTGTTAGCACAATAATGTATAATTGTATGTATGGATGGATAATTTTGCCTTTGTAGGCTGATTGCGAGTAATAAAACTGTCTTTAAATGACGAATGAAACTGAATAATCGTATTGTTATTATTGGGTAATGTCATCAAACTGGCGGATGCATCATATTGATAATTTTAGTTAAACTACATAAAAGCATAAAGAGCATAAAAGAAGCAGAAGCTCCCAGACATAGAGAATCAGTTTCATCTTGACCATATACCAACAAGCAGTACAGCACAAACTTATTGAGCATGTATGTGGGTTTTAGCTAATAGCTGGGAAAGCGGGAAAATCCCATCTCATTTAAATCCGGGCCACCACGACCGATCACGGTGTACGAAGAAAGGAAAAGTAGAAGCACGTAGAACTGGACAATAGCCACCGAAAACAAACCGAATTTTTCTATCTTTCAACCAATTTAGTTAATAGCAGTTTTGCTCTGGTTAGTCATTTATTCTAATTGTGAATAGTTCCTTTGTGTCTACATGGTTAATTGGATAGTTGATGCTTTTGTTTTTGAGTTGTGTGATTAAATATTTTGTTTGTTCACTCTACAATTTAGGTAGGTTGCTGGAAGTCTTTAGACGTTCAACGTTTGATTGGTTGAGATGTCGACGGAAAAGTCGGAACTCCCTGTGGAGAACCCCGATAATGATCAGCAAAGGTCAGAGGAACCTCCAACGACAATCGCGGATCTTGCAACGGAGGTTAGCTCTTTATCCCTATACTTTATAAGTTGACGATTTGACAAGTAGAAAACGAAATAAAATTGAGTGCTTCGTCTTCAAAATTTGTTGTTATTGTTTCGTTTCAGCTGCTAACCAAACTTTTGGAGTTCGTGGCTCTGGATGGCAACAGGAAAAACATGTTGGGCTGCCGCGAAGTCAATTCCCAGTGGAAGGATGTTATGGATTTGATTATCGAAAATGGGATTTCTTCATGCAAGTTTGAAGCCTTTTCACAAATGAGAACCGAGAACATCAATGGCCAACTTAAAGTGCGCTGTTCATCATCGAGGTTTGCTGAGGGGAGGAATTCGTTTCCGTTCAACTCCCTCCATTTGACTACTGGACCCGCTTCCAGCATAGTTCCAGAGTGTTCCCAGTTCAAACTGCTGAGTTTGCTAGACTTTGCATCAAGATTTGGAGGAAATCTAACGACACTCAGCCTCCAAAATATAACTACAATTTCCCTCACTACGCTCGCAGAGATGCTCAGCTTCATGCCCAACTTGAAGCGGCTGAGTTTGACGAATGTGACGGACATGGACTCAGGAGGGCAGGAAGAACTTGTTATCCCGACTGCGCCACCTCTACCAAACCTCACCGTTTTGAAACTTGTGCTACGTATGTGGCTGTCGAAGGATGATAAGGCATATGCTGTCTTGGTTTGGCTGATTGGTTCATATGCTGAGCAACTGGTGGACTTGGAACTGAATTCAATATATACGCTACCAGCTCTTCAGCCTCGTCACCAATACATATATTCCGATTCCAGCGGAGAAACACTCACAATTGTCACCACATCGGAGTCTGCATTTTGTAACTTGAAAAAACTGAGAATCTTTCATCCCAATCAGGAATTTCTTATCACCAGCGAAACCCCTGCGCTTCAATACCTTCTACTAGTAAATAGCTCTGAGGGAGTTCTGCTGAACAAGTTTACCTTGGGAGACGTTGTCGATTTTATTGGCAAATGTAGCAGCACTTTGGAAACTCTCTATTTGAACTTCATGTGGAATGAGTCGAGAAATGATGAAGCAGTCAGAAATTTTCTTGAGGAGTACCGTGCCACAGAGGTTGCGTGTCCACGACTTAAAACTGCCTTTCTACATTATCCATTTACGACTTTACAGGATATGATTTTGAACGCGTTTCTCCGCAAGTTTCCTGCCCTGACAACGCTCCACTTGCTCCGTTTTCGGGTTCACCATTTTGACGAAGGAGTCCCAGTTGGTCAGCTTCAAAATGTGAATGAACTTGAGAACGAGGACAATCAAAATAATGAAGCAATTGTAGCTCTCAGAGATCGCCTGGCTCCGCTTTATCAACGAATGAGTGGGATCCAGAATGAGATGGCATTAGCGTTATCAGCTAAGATGAATTTACTTGAAGATCTCCCAGACAATGAAGTACAGATTCGAGAGGTTGTTGTTCAAGTACGACAACTAGATGCTGAGATGAGGACACTTAATGATGCTATGAACGTTGCTCGAAATGTCAGGGCTGAGATTTACACTCGATTGGTTGCTCTGGGTGAACTTACGAAGGATGTAATGGTTCAACAATTGCTGGAGCGAGGAGAATTTTGGAATACCCTTCCCAATCTCAGGACCGTGTCCGTCAGCACTGGACACACACCTGATGGAGATGTATGCGTGGTTCAAAGAACGGAAGATGCTTGAGCTTGAATTAGCCAACCGAAGGAAGGTGACAGACATATTGAATTCTAATTTTACTGTTAAAATGGTTTGGAATTAAACGATATATGGTTTGTATAGTTCTTTTATTCACTATTTGTGGACTACGGTTTTCGTAATAAATACGTAATCCACATATAAATTCACTAATTTGTAAATTAAAATCGAAGAATGTTTAGCTTCAGAGACTAATATTCCTAAAACTATATTCAAGAGATTTGGAAGCCTTCTTGCTTTTCCTCTTTCAATAATGTTTACCTGCATTTTCACCAGTGCAATAATTCCTAAGAGTTTAAAATTAGCTACAGTAACACCACTTTATAAGGGTAAAGGGCGTAAGACGCAATCAGCTTCATATAGGGCAATTTTTAATTTTCCATTCACAACGAAACTCTTTGAAATTATTATGTACAGTCGTATTATGAATAGTATAAGAAACCACTTGGATACTCGTCAACACGGTTTCAAGAAAAATGCATCTTGTGAGACTGCAATTGCTGTAGTCACACAAGATCGGCATAAATACTTAGATCGAACATCCGGCAAAGCAGCAGCAATATTTGTTGACTTCTCCAAAGCATTCGACTCTGTACCACAGCATCTCCTAATTTTAAAACTAATGACAAATTTCTCTTACTCCATACCACCATATCTAATAAGAACAACAATAGATTATTTTACTGACAGACAATTTAAGGTTAAAAACTCAAATTTTGTGTCTCAGTTTTTTAAAATTGTAACTGGGGTACCACCTGGGTCAGTTTTAGGAGTTTTATTTTTCATTTTGTTTGTAAATGATATAGGAGAGGCCATCGATCTTCCTTATGTACTGTACGCCGATGATTTAATAATATACACTAATTGTCAAAAATTTTCAGAAGGTTCTGAAAAACTAACATTGTGTTTGGAAAAATTAGTCAAATGGTGCGAAGACAATGGACTGAAGATCAATGTTCAAAAAACGAAGCACATGATATTTTTTAAGTCCCATGATACACAGTCAAAGACTGAAAGTGAAACAGTGCAACCGATAATGTTACATGGTGAGAAGGTAGAATTAGTAGATAACTTCAAATATCTTGGTGTAGATATTGATAGCAACTTGAAGTATGAATCACAACTTAAAAGGGTTGAAGGTAGACTTAATGTAGCCTTGTCAAAAACTTACTCGATTAGAAGACATTTGTCTGAAAAAGTGCTAAAAATATGTATATCAACGTATCTGATTGGAATCGTTGACTTCGCACTAATTATATGGGGTGTAGAAAAGATTGAAGCGTTAACAAAATTACAAAACAAAATAAACAGATTTATATTATGTTATTATAACAACTTATTGTTCAAAAAATCAAACAAAAAACAGTGTGATTTGAATATAGATGAATATCTTGTAAGATTAGACTTACTAACTTTCAATGAGCGAATCAAGCTTGCAGTACTTAAATTTGTTTTCAAGATGCGAAACAGAATTATGTTCAAAGATTGGTTTGTAACAGGCAGTCGTATTGTTGATAATAGTTTTAACAGATTTATCGTACCAAGACCGGAAAAGGCTCTTTTCAAACGATCCTTGCAATACTACGCTTGTACTACCTGGAACAACTTTTTGAAAGAATTATGTTTGAATGACACTGATAATTTAGATAGTTTAGTTGCGAAATGTAAGCAAATTTTTATTAGAGATAGAAAAAAAGTTTTCATATAAAAAAATTGACCTATTTATTATCCTGTTAATTGACCTGGCATGTTTCTTCGTTGATCTGACTTTGTAATGTGGATAAACCTTAGCAGTGAAATGTTCTTTACTGTAATAGTGTTAGGGTTGGAAGAACAATCTTGTAATTGATTGATACCTGTCAACACTGAAATAAAATATATCTATCTATCTATCTATAAGAATTACCCCCAGAAACTCGGTACCAAAGTTCAAAAGTTATAATTTACTTATGTATATGAATGAATTAGTAAGGAATCAAATAAATTTTTGTGTATTGCAAATTTTGATGAAGTCTCCTTGGTTTTTCAAAGTTTAGAGGAATATGTGCCATAATTTAATCGAGGGAAGAACTTGCAAGGTATACTAATTTAGTGCCGCGAGGGATAAGCTTAGCGGAATAGTGAGTCTGTGGTATTTTTTATGATGGTGTATTTTGTTGATGTTTTACAACGCATATTTATATCTATATGAATTACTTTTTGAAGTGCCAAAAACTCCTGTTTTACCAATCGCTAAGATCCCTCGGGGAACTGAAGTAGTATACAAAGTAAGTAGTCAGAAATTATCACTGATAACTGATCGGATAGCTATTGAGAATCCACACCGTGGCAAAACCATAACATAACACTTTATTTTAGCATGATAATTTTAATATTTTATTAATAAGACCTTACAAACAGAAACGCATGAAATGCCATTCCTAAGTTCTCTAATAACACGAATCATATATTCAACTGAGTTAGAAAGCCAGCACTACTATTTTAAGTCTTCATAGCGATTGTCTTTACCCAGTAGCCTGACCTAACCCAATCTGACTATTACAAACATTTCAATGTGTATAACTAATTGTAAACTGGTTTATTACCATTTACTCTTATGCAATTCCATTATTCCCGATAATTGTTCATTTATTGTTTCCAAGTCAGTCATTGCAAGAAAATAAACTACAAATCCACATTATAACCTCCATTTGATTTACTGCGATTACAAATCTGCTTTTAAATTAGGAGCACAGTAAATTTTTCCACATAATTCACAGCTCCAATATTTACTTTCAAAGCTCTACACGATCTCACATATTTCTCAGCGAGTTTTCCCTGATAATGAAATTTCCTGATCAGATTTGGCAGAAGCGTTTTGTTCATGAATGTTAGGGTCAGCAGCGACTCAGTATGAACTCCACCAAAAGTTCCAAGCCCCACCACAATTGCCAGGAAAGTGTAAAGAAGCCCACATGAAAATAACATCAGTTAAGGGATGAATATGCCCTCTTTTCCTGAGCCCAAATAGATGAGGGCACACAAACTCACGATAAATAGAGCCAAAGGAGAATCTGAAGTTGTCTGGACTTGAGCAACTCTGTAAACTGGAATTTACTATTGAGGATAGATTGTCGCAAGCATTTTATGTACTGCTGGAAACAGCAGCTTTGGAGACAAAGTAGCTGGACCACTTGAAACATGAAGCCTCCGAAAATGCCAGTAACGAGATGCACGGAGAAAAGAATGTGGAGAGATAGTTGAATCAGGGACCAAAATCCCCATGATATGATGACGATGATGCAGCTAAACAATCTGGTATGTAATGAAATAAAAAAGGAGCAGAAATACACGGATTTAACCGCCTTTGTAGGGTTTACGCAACAACCAGAAACGGCATCCCGACTATTCCACAAAACTGAACGAGATGAATTAATAACTTTCCATTTTTTCTCAGGCGAAAGTACTGCTTGTCTTTCCCAACAAGCTTCCAACTCCTTTCAAATTCTAAAATTAAGTTTATCAGTTCCACCGCAAACTTACACACATAAATTTGAATTTGATAAAAGTTGGACATCCGCTGGAGTAGAGCATACTTTCCAGAGTTGTAACGAGTCTCTCTTTGCCCACATTCTGATATATTTGGTCCAAATAATTTGGATACAAAGTACTGTCGTGAAAATGATGAAATTAGAGAGTCAGGTAGCTTTTAGTTTGATGTTTTTGTCGCTCAATCCTGATTTAAACCAGCTCCTATGTTATTATAACGGGGATCAGCAATAGTTTTTTATACGGATCCAACCGTTGACTTTAAGCCTAAAGTGAATTTATGTTCACATAATTATGCGTCTAACGTTTTCTTGAATCCTTTCTATCAAAGACCAAATGTAAGTAATAATAATTCACTCATTTATTTCCTGTTTAAGGTTTTTAAATAAATCAAATACCCCGACTGTTCATAACCAGACGCCTTCAAATAAGACAAAGAGAATGAATTTCAATCAACAAGCAAGTTCAGTACATGTACAGCGAATCCATTGAGCGTGTAAGAAGGGAAGCGGGAATTCAATCCAAAGCGCATCTATGCGCCATATACACGAAACATAAGGAAAGGACAGACAGACAAACCTGCACAGTCTTGTTTGTGTTGGTTGACATTCTCACAACAAACTTCTTACGGGAAAGAAGTGGCAAGTTTTTGCTAATAATAATTAAATATTTTTAAAATTTTCGGTGGATCTATAGATCGCTCTCAACTCCCTGCTAACTACTAACAACTAAGCGCTTTAGAATTGACACTGGTAAACTAAACTATTCTAGATTAAAGAACCTTATTTGTGAAGTGAGACCTCTTAAGAATTTTTAATTTGATTTTAGGTCGTTAGAGTCGTCAGCCGTTGACGTTGTAGTTGGAGACAATGGCGACTTTAAATTGTAATGATCCGTCTCTCCCCATGAGGAACCAGGACCAATCAAGGCCAGAGGAAGCGTCTCCTCCATCCCATCCAAAGACAATGGAAGATCTGCCACCTGAGGTAATGCAATTATCATTCATTTATTACTTACGATTAGTACTAAGACGAAGTAAAATGAGGGGTTGAAGTAGTTCATCTTTGGTATTGCTAACTTTCAGTTGGTGACCAAAATTTTGGAGTTCGTGACACTGGATGGCAACAAGAAAAATATGTTGAGCTGCCGGATCGTCAATTCCCAGTGGAACGAAATTATGGATCCCATCATCGAAAATGGAATTTGTTCAGACCAGTTTGAAGCCTTTCCAGAAATGAGAACGGCGTACGTAGAAACTGCCGACGTTGATGATGATGGTCTCCAAGTGCGCGTCTGCCCTACCAGGTTTCCAGATGGTACAAATCCGTTTCCGTTCAACTCCCTTCAGATAAGAGGAGCTACTTCCCGCTATGACTCAGAAGATTCCCAAGTTCCACTGTTGAGTTTGAAAACATTTGCATCTAGATTTGGAGGAAATCTGACCACCTTCATCCTTCGCGGAGTCTGCTTTCACTCGTTCAATACGCTGCCTGTGTTGCTCCGCTCCATGCCAAACTTAAAACGGCTTAGTTTGCTGTTTGTCAGACTGATTATAGATGCAGAGAGCCTCATTGATATCCCGACTGCGTCACCTCTACCAAACCTGACCTTCTTGGATCTCAAGTCGGCGATGGGAGAATCTGTTGATGATATTCTATTCGTTTGGCTTATGGGTTCCTATGCTGACCAACTGGATCTCTTGCGTCTGGATGTAAACTTTGAGGTTCCACCTCTTCTGAGGAGTTATCAATACAGCTATCCGCTCCGTGGTGGAGAAGAACGTCTTGTTGTCACTACAGCGGAGAATGCCTTCGAAAACTTGAAAGAGCTGACTATCTCTGATCCCAATCGAGAGTTTCTTGAACTCAGTGAAACTCCGGTGCTTCAACGCTTTGTAATAAATGAAGTTGAGACCAATTTGGCAAAAGGTTTTAATTTGGGAGACGTGGCCTTCTTTATTGACAACTGTAGCAGCACTCTCGAGACAATCAATTTGAACTTTTCGTGGGATGGAATGGAAAATGAGGAAGCATTCAGAAATTATCTTGAGGAACACCATGAGGCAGAGTTTCCACGACTAAAAACTGTCTTTATATATTATCCGTCTACGGATTTACAGGAAACGATGCTGAGTGCGTTTCTCCTCAAGTTTCCTGCTCTGAGAACGCTCTACTTGCTCCGCTTTCGGGTTCACCATTTTGACGAAGAAATCCCAGTTGAACAGCTTCAAAATAGGGATGAACTTGGGAACGGGAACAAACAAAATAATGAAGAAATTGCTGCTCTCAAAGATCGGTTGGCTGTGCTTCGTCGACAGATCCGAGAGATTCAGATTACCAAGAAGACCGCGTCAACAGCTCTGGATGCTTTACTAGCTAGACGTTATGTTCGACCAGAAGAATATGTGCAGAGGCGACAGGTCAATGTTCAAGTGCAACAACTGTACGACACCGTCGACAGTCTTCTGGATGCCAGGGAAGCTGCTATAGAGGAGAGGGCTCAGATTTGCCGTCGATTGGCTCCTCTTCGAGTTCAACAGTTGCTGGAGCGTGGTCGATTTTGGGATACCTTTCCCAATCTCACGACCGTGTCTGTCAGCTCCTCTGCGGAAGAGGCTGAAGAAGATGTGTACGTGGTTCGAAGAACGGATGCTGCGTGAGGCTACAACTGACAACCAAAGGAAGGTGACAAAAATATTGAATTTGAATTTTACTATTGAAATCCTTGGTAATTGAAAGAGATGTGGTTTCTGTTAAGCGACTTGATTACGATTTAATGCCTGATAAAAAGTGCCTTTCTATTATTTTCACCGTTTGTGGACGTCCGTAATTATAACCCTACTATTATATATTCGTATAATGTACTAATGGGTTATAAATTAAAATCTTACAATTACCAAATACCCCATCTAACTAATTGCAAATCGATATTGATAAATAGAAATGTTAATTGTACTCTTATTAAAGGTAAAGGAATAAAAATACAATGTCAACTTTAAATCCTGTTAAAGACTTCATATAGAAAAATCTTCTCATGTGTCTTCTGATTCTTTCATGGTTAGTTAATATGCGTCAAACTGTTAAGAGGTTATCTTATATTTTAGTCCATGTAATCTTTAATACACAGTTTACTAAATATCCAAACTTCTCGCATCAATTTGTTTTAAAAACCCGTGTAATAATCTTTTTTCCACGATTCCACTGCATCTTAATCATTTTGTAGTTATAATGTATATGTAAGTATATAATAACGTTGCTATTGATGGTGTAACTGCACTAACGATAAGTAATTTCAATTCATACCTTTCACAAACTCACCTGCTCCAAACCCAACGTTACTTCATTCTTTATCGAGTGATTGAGACCACACTGGATAACTCCATATGCTTCTACTCGATCGATCCATCCGTCCGATGCGAAGTGGGAATATGTCAGACTTTATGCTCTTAATTGTCGTTATCGTTTGATTACGTTGTTTTTGTCATTTGTGTACAAAAATGGCAAAACTGACGTAATGTAAGAATTTAATTATTTGCGTGTACACGAAGACTTCGAAAGCATCACACCTTTAGAACATATTGAATATGTCCTCGAACAACATTGAGAGGTTAAAGAAGGTTTGTTGCATATGTTGATCAACTCAATATCTTCAATATTGATTCGTCATTCAAGCTTCCTGAAACAATCTAATTGTAGGTTCGGCGTAAAAATAGTATACATGTAAATCAGACATGGAACCCAGACTTCCGTCTTCATTCATATTCATTCATTTAGCCTTTTTGACCATAGCTCTTCATTCATCTTCATTCAGTTGAAGAGGAAAGGCCATTGTATTCATTCACCACCTCTTCACCGACTTAGCGTATTCATTCGTCTTCACTCATGAAGCGGTTTTCACGTTAAAAATTCGTATAAAATATACTAAACCGATACCAAATATGAAATTAAACCTGGACTCACGGTCAAAAGCCCTCAAAAGTGGTAAAAATGAATAATTATGTCACCAAATGTTTGCTAAATTGCATTTTTCTTCATTACAATTTTAAAAAAACCAGTGAATGAATATTTGAAGAGCAGACTATGTCTTCACGTTTCTTCCAAGCCTTAGCTCTTCACTCATCTTCATTCAGTGGTGAAGAGCAGTGTGGCTCTTCATTCACTCTTCACCAAATCTTCACCTCTTCAATGAATGAAGCGCTTCAAACGCTTCACGTGAATGAAGAGGTGCCATGTCTGATGTCAATACTTTAAATGAAATAAAAAACGACTTCATGCATGTATGTATGTGAGTCGTAATAAAACTGTGGTTTCATATCAAAAGAAGACTTCTGTAAAGGGTGCAAATAGGTCACTGGCAAACATGACAAGCAAACATTAAAAGCAATTCCGGCTTACGATTTTTTTCTCGTTTGAAGCATTGTTTTCTCGCACCACATTTGCCTTGCCAGTCATGTACGTGCCCATTGAAAGGAATATAAAATGCAGAAGCCGAGGAGTATGAAAATCATGACTTGGATTGAATCATGTTTTCATATAAAAAGGCTTTGTCTATGTAATAATCAAGCTTGTTCAAATTGCCCCACATCCTCGTCCAACACCCAGTCAATTAACTGAATAACAAATCAAGGTTGACCACGTTGATTTTGTCAACTCTCAAAACATTATGTATGAGAATCTCCTTTGGCGTGTGTGTGCGGGTTTAAATGAGCGCTCACTTAATTGAATGCATCGATTTAACCATGTGCTCAGTTAAAGCTCAGTCAACCATGCCTCTAAATGCGTACGTGAGACTTCTCGACAGGGTTTGTTCATTAGTTGCGTGACACACAATTAAACAATAGGAAAAGCTGGCGGTGGGGTAACCAACACAATAGAACAATAGCTGGCTGGTTTCATCATCTCTCATCGTCATCACCTTCTGCATGATATTTTTGGATGGGCTCAATAGACAGGCAACCATTACAACTCCAACAGTGTTTGGCACTACTTCGTTTTACAGTTGCTCTTCAGCTCATCCGACATCGGCGGCGTTTTTATTTCGCAGTTTCTGCGGGTTACAACTTCATTTATTCCCAAAATCCCTGTAATTAACTAGGTGAGTTCATATTATAAATACTTTTCATGCTGCTATTTGTTACCTAAAAATTGAATCCATGTAATTATTGAACATTTCATTACATTGGTGTATACATGTCCACGGTTGCATAGGGGTGGTGGTGAAGCCAAGGATACAACGGCATTATAACTCGGAGAAAGTAAAAAATTGTTGCTTGGGAACAACTTTTCAGCAATTAAATTGTGTTCCTAACGCATACTTTTTATTTGCAGAAAATAACTTGGCCCATCTGCCTAGGCAGACGCCACCTCTACAAGTTGAAAATCCTGCCTCCACCCACAGGCTAAATATCGTCACCACCCAACCCCGAACGAGAAATATTTCACATAATTGGTGAGTAATAGTAATTTTTACTTTGTCCTTGATTTTAGCTCGTTGCTCAAGATGATTTCATAAGCTGCAATTATTTTGTTTTCCCAAGGTTTCATTAGTTTTAATGCACTTTGTCCAAACAAGTTATTGCAAGGCTGATTTTCTACCACTTCTCATCATACAAATAGACGTGCTCGGAGGATCATTGCCGGATTCGTTTGCTTTAACATCATCATCAACAATTCTCCGCTTAAATGGTTTGTACAACCTCGAGAATGTAAGTGTTCGAATTTTGATTCAAAATTACATTTTTAAACGTTTTATAATTTTGTGAAAACGTAGGATATCGAGATAATTATATGAATCTGGTTTTTTATAATTTTTCATAGACGTGCATCGCAGAAAGTTTCCACTCCATATGGTAAATACTTCGACCCTGGATTCAGTGTTCGTGTGAGGAGCTTAAACACGTAATAATTATGTGATATTGCCTCTCAAGTAGATATATATATATGGTAGATCAAGCATGTTAATGCAGGTTTATTTTTATACGTGTAGGAAAAAACCAATTCCCAAACACCACCTAACAACAAATGATAGAAGGAACCGCTCACCTTTATTTCCATTGTCCGGTCCCACCGGTTTTCGCCCGACATCGACTTTCTTCATCTCATCATCTTCTTTACGTCAGGGCAGTACAGGGCAGTGTGAGACATAGACTCCCATATGGATGGACGGATGTGGACATATTATTCACCATCCGGTTTGAGCCGTTATTTTTTCGCCTTTTGTAGAATAGGAAGGATGTTAAGTTCATTGGATATGTAAATCCGTTTATTAACGCAGCTTTAGCTAAGTTTATAGGAAGGAAAGGGAGAAGGGGACAATTCCGTCCGTCCGTCCGACTCAGTCCTATAATGTATTTGAGCTTATACATAGCGTAGATAGGCTTATGGGAGAGCTGAGCTAAGCATCAGCAGCAGAGGAACAGAACGGGAATAGCATGGATAGGTATCGTTCTTGAGGAATGCTAAGCAGCAGCAGCAGGTGGTGTGGAGAGCTAGATTAAAGCACCATCTGAAAGGAACTCGTGTGTATTACTTCAAGCTCAGCTTTTCGTTTCTTCACACATCATGGCTACGTCAAATCAAACACAACATATTGCTTGCATTGGTCTTTCTAGTTTTACTGTTGTTTGTTTGACGACTTAAACGCCGTCAACAAAAACCAACAAGTTGGTTAGAGAAGAGGCAAGGAGTGAGCATACACAAGCTGAAATTAGCCAGAAGAACTTTTTTTTCATGTGCACATTTTTGCAGCTTGTCAATATAACGTGAAACAACTGGTTAACCTTACCTAGTTTAAATTTAAGTTTGAATATCGATTTGTGTTTAAAAACTCTTCAAGATTATTGTGTCAACATGTCGGAGGAGTAGGAGGAAGAGAGAAAATCAGGATAGAACAGGAATTACTAGAGGAGAGAAAATCATGATAGAGCAGGAATTACTAGAGGAGAGAAAATCAGGATAGAGCAGGAATTACTAGAGGAGAGAAAATCAGGATAGAGCAGGAATTACTAGAGGAGAGAAAATCAGGATAGAACAGGAATTACCTAAAGAACTAGTTAAAGTCGTCATTAAGAACAAAGGGCTGCGTTTTCTACATTTTACCAGAATTTATTATTGCTCAAAAACAACGATGACACATATGGTTGGGTACTGGCAGACTAAAATATGGTAGAATATCTATTGTCACGTAACAAATACGTTCAAGGAGTATAGAAACTATGGAATCCACTCTAATCAGGCGACACAGGAGTACTGTTGTGCATATATTGGATTTGTCGCTAATTTTGGGCAGACAAAATCCAATTAGGGTCTTCATCTGTTCTCAAAATAGCTACAATAATCATATTAATATGATACGTTTTCGAAAGTTAGCAGCTGTTATTCTCTTTTTAAAACGAATTCATTTAGCTTAATACTGCTGAATACCTCATAAAGAGAGATAGTAACCGTTATAATTTATAAGCTCCGTTTTGTAATAGCGACCAACATGTTAATGCATGCATAAAATGTATTGTGCTACATTTGCGTAAACCTAATCTACAGATTAGTTCTCTTTTCGATTAAACTAAACGGCAAGTATTAGACAGTAGTGAAATGCTCCCAGCAACTTAAAGTTATGCATCAGGTTTGCAACTGTAGTTGAGCTATATTGCTACGTTCTCAGCTAGCTAATATATACCACTTTTCAGCACAAAATGTATTGGGCTGAAATTTTATTCCATTTTTAAATTAGCATGATCGTTTTTATATCGATGGCACATTCCTACAAACCGTATTTTCCCCATCCAAAATGTCGTAAAATGAAGACTATAGGTATCTCATCATCCTCTGTAGAGTACTTTTTTCAATAGCGGAATCAAATTTCCAGACACGCTTTATACTTGTGAAAATGTGTCTATCCAAATGATCGCCTTTCTCATGTTAAACCAGTAGACACTACAAAGAAAGTGTGGAAAAGCATCTAAACTAATGTTGCATGACATGAAAAGGTAAAAAGGATCATGTCAGATGTACAATCTCAATATACATCCGTAATCATTTAGCTGGAAATTAGTGGAATAGAATTCGTCATCAGATATTGAGAACCGCAGAAAGAGTCACTCTTATTGGGTTTCAAAAGTATTTTACTCATTTATTGTCCAGTAGCTAGTCTTAAGCAATCGAATCCAGCAGGCAAATGTATGTGAGCCTATCGAAACTCTTTATTTTTGTCGGAATACCATTGCAGACCGTTAGGGTTCAGCATGACCATTTCTGTAATTTTATTCACTTTTTGCATTTCAACTCCTTCCAGGAAATAGTTTTAATTAAAGTGGGAATACACAGGTCATCAAGTCATCATTGGTTCTTGCGTTGCACTGGAAACGGATGTTTGACTAGATATTTTTTGCTAATTGCTGCTCAGACATTCTGTGCTAGAATTCAATTTAATGAAACATTTCCGAATAGTTACCCGTGGGCTCACACGCATATAAATCATTGGACATTTCTTTTAATGGTTGTGCTTAGTTGGGTATTAGGTTTACCGTTAGTGCAAGAAGTGATTCGACTTTTGAAATGCAATGCTCAAATCCACAACACTTTCAGGCTCAAATGTATAGGGACTGAAAGTTTTCAAATAAACTCCTTTTACAAAGAAAAGGACGCAAAAACTCTCTTAGTTATACAATGTCTGTATCTCATGAAGAATGCCGTGAAGTGAAGAGTATCCGAAGCAATAGGTTTGCTTTCTCCCATTTTTAGCATCGCTCACAATTATTTATTCATTTATTTATCCTGAGTATTAACTTGACTACTAGCGCAAAAAGTGCAACGGCTTTTAAAATACGATGCTAAAAACCACAACATTTTCAGGCTCAAATTTATAGTGCCTGGAAATTTTTAACCAAACTTCATTTTCACTTAACCATTACTAACGTTCGTGAGCAATGTCGTCAATTGAAGACTATCCCAAATCCTCGTCAGTTACGGTAATTCTTGAGCAGGATTACAAAAACTTTTCCATGGTTTACTTACTCAAATTCCACTTTCGCCTGGGTAAATTTTGAAAACACAGCATGTACAAACGTTTCAAACATTTGTAAATGTATATTAAAATTATATTCGCAGATGTTTGAAAAAGTATTTTTGTTGTTAGGTTTTGCACATTCGAATTGTAAGTATTACGCATAATCGGCACAAAACAATTCCCCAGAGTATTGTAACTACATGAGAAAAAAGCCAGTTACCGGTGAGACAAGTACTCTGTTGACTGAGTTGTATAAAATGCTCTGTGATCAAGTGAAAAGTTTAAGTTGGGTTCACATTTATAATTTTATAGCAATAAATCAGGGAAGCGTTCTACAAATGCGGATATTGAGCAGTTGTATGTTATAATTATAATGTAAGAACGGGTCTCCACGTTTTTACCAATGGGGAATGGAATATGTCTGATATAGTTTTGTTACATATGAATAAACCTAATTTTCACTTTGCTAGGTTACCCTAATTTTCTCATGATTTAGAAAAGAATGCTCTGTAAAGGTATTACAGATATTCTTCAAGTCGTATGTATGTGCTAGAAATTATTTGTTGATATATAATAAGTACAGCCACATGGTGTTACCATTAATTTTATATAAAATTAAGAAGCTATTGTTAGTTTGAATGTTGAGGAAGTACTGGATTTTTTATAACATTCTATCATTTGGACCTTATTGTGTAACATTTAATCATGTTTGTTCAATAAAATGGGTAGAAAGTTTCATCGACTAGACAATATTGTACTTGTTATACTATGTTAGAAGTTTAAGTGAATTATTCAATGACATATTTTTCAGATTGAAGCCAAAGCATTTGCAAGAAACGGCAAACAAATGGAGAGAAAGAAAACATCGTTTCTATATACTTCTCCATCCATGCAGCTGAGCTTTCCTGAGAAAGGACAACGTGTAAACCATAATATGCTTAAAGAATTTAGAGAACTTTCCTATATGAATTGATTCTCAGACCCCGTTATAATTTCCACCTCAGACCCCATAATTGTTTCTCTCCCAGACGACCCAGTAATGGTTACCATCCACATTGTAAGCCTCCAATTATTTTGTCAAATTGATACTAAATGGTTTACTAAACGGTTAAGTTAAACGGCAGCCCTACACTTGATTGACTAGGACACTTCAAGTTGTGTTACGGAATTTTTCAGGTTTCGTAAGTCCGAAATAGGTAAATACATACTAAATACCTGTTCAATTATTGCGAGAGAAGGGAAATCTAACTTGTTTGTACACATTATATACCTGTAGCATTAGCAAGTGCTCATTTTATATACTTTACTTTATACTTTTACTTCATAGCCCAACTCTTCCGTATTGTTGCTGATAAAAGCTTAGCTAGTTCAAATTTTGAATCGCAACACAAGTGATATGAACCCTAATTGGTTCCAGTATTAAGTATTAGACTGAAAATGACGGTTACTGACTAAAATGACTGAAACAAAGATAGAATCGCTAAATATCTAGCACAAACACAGTTTATTTCCTTACTAGATAATTCTATAACACAATCAGATTAATCAATAAAATATTCCGAAAATTAGTTAATTATAACAAAGCTCAAGTCAAAGAACGAAGTCTCTCTCGTAGTTCCCAAAATCAGAATGACTCTCTTTTTCTCTTGTACCATCCTTCACAAATATACATAAAAACGATAAAGACACAATCAACATACGCGCGCATGAACAAAGGACAATTACATAACCAATATCTACGAGAATGCTCAGCATGATTTCGCAGCCTTTACACTTTACACCCACTTCCTCAAATTCTGGTCTCGAGTTTGTCTATACGAAATTGGTTTAATATTCCATTTGATGTAGCAGTGCGATAGTAAAAAAATCAAGTGTCTATTAAATGGTTTGTACCAAACTATTCGAATGATTCTGGCATTTGTTTCAGTTGAGCGAGTTCTGTTAGAGCAAACCATCAGCACGGCACGACAGAGCACGCCTAGTTAGCACTCTCACATGCTCGTATATTTCCCTTGTCCTTGCAGTTCGTTAGTCAAGCATCCCTTGAGTTGACGTTAGGCTGCAATGTGTGACTAGTAGTCTACGAACTATTTTCTCCGTTGCAAATATAAGAAAACAATGAAAGTTTAAAATGTGTGTAATTTTAGACGTCTGTAAAGAAATGCGACAGTCTCTCGTTTAGAGGATTTTATCTCGCATCTATCAACAGAGTACAACAACTATGTGGGTATGCTTTCTTCATGTTTTTTTCCTCCTTCTTTGCCTCTTTCGACTAGAAATTCATTTCTACTTATCATACTGTATCTTTATGAGCTTGCGTTGTATGACATAACAAATCCACACACAAAGAGTCCAGAAGAACATAAGACAAAACACGTAAAAGTATCCGAAATCCGTTTTCTCTTTCATCTACACATAAGTATTAGTTTGTCCTTATCTTGAATACACGTGATAATAACTAGGTATGTATGTTTTCTTTCCATTACTTCTTTACTGCCCAAGTAATAATATGCCTTTTTGATTTGTTTAAAGAGCATATCAAAATATCATTTACTTATTTTTTTAAAAATGTTCGGGGAAAAATGAGATATCCAAAGAATCAAACCGCAACTCCGTTCCAATGCTATGCAGCAATTCACTGTCGTTCCAGTTTTTTGAGCTCGCATATTAAACAGAATTCTAGCCAAAATCAAAGCTCACACGAATTGGGTAGAAGCATCATCAACAAGCATATACAAAGGAATGAAAAATCTGAATTTTTTGTGTAACTGCAATGAAAACAGAAGAAGCCAACTATTAAGCAAACATATCCCACTCATTCTGATATTTTGTAAATCATCATGCCCCGTGATGTTACTACATTTCAGCATCCTAAAGACATTAGGCAACGCAGTTTATTTTGTTAGAGTGAAGTCATTAATTTAGTGACGCATTGAAATTTAATGGTTATTTCACTCAGAAAATTTACGACGTGATTCATCAGGAATCTTGATAGATCCTAGATAGAATCTTGATCCAATATTCATTTACGTTTGGAGACCAGTCGAGTGAAGCTATCAACACATTTCACAGAAAAATCATGGCAACTCAAGCTCAAGCTTCCACCACCACCTGGGATTCTCCCACTTGCAATGCAGAAACTATTTGGCTGATCACCGGAATGGTAATAGTACCAATGCCTTTTTCTAGAATAATTATATATTTTTATTAAAATTTGGAGTTTAATTCGAATCTTTTTAGATTGTCGGGGTGATTCGAACTGGGTCCATTTTCATTCTACTTTCTTACCCAATTCTCGTCTTTTCTGGTTGGGAAGAAGCCTCTTGTAGCAGCTTCTTTGGTAGTCGCATAATTTTCAGTTAAATTCTGTATATGATTGAAAATTGTGGATGTCTAAACCATTTTTTCTGATTTATTCAGCTAAACATCCTTCCCTTTACTTCCTAGTCTCTTTTGTGACCCTGTTGGCATCCGCCACTAGCATTCTCATGCTTCTGAGTCGGGAGGAGACATCCATTCCAACCGTACAAAACAGATTCAGCTATCAACGTTATTCACGTTAGTTTTGCATGTAGAAAGTTAACAATCTAATAGTTACGAATCTTCTTTTTGACAAATTTCAGCTGAAAAAGAGAGCGTGTAACTTTCATTGCAACCTTTACAAGTTTTCAATTGCGAGCCAATTAACCAGTCTATTTTTCTACGAGTGTGGTTGTATAAATAACGTTGCCATTCCAATGGGGCTAATATTAGCCTCTTTTGCTACCATCGATTATATCTGTTATTACGTGATCAAGAGAGAAGCAGAGGTTGTTTAGGAGATTCAAGGGAAAGGTCTAAAGTTTGTAAATTTACTTGTGCTAAATACAATTTTATGGTGAAACAAGTTTTGAATGAATGCTTTTTTACAAACCGGATTACCCTGATACATCAAAAAGTTGCATACCTGCAAAACATTTAGGGAGTTAAATATTTGCACTAATTGTAAATGCCGTTCTTAGTCATTTTACTATTTTTACACAAGTCCACATTTCTTGTGATTTGGCAAGAAAGAGATTGGAAAACGTGGACCCTGCACTACTCGTATTTATATTATGCTCTTTCATTGCTACTCTTGTTCTTGAGAATTTTATCACAAGAGACATTTGAATGCTTGAGTGACCTTGCGATGTGACGAAAACCAAACGTAAAATCACTTAACTGATATTTTCTTTGTTATGCAGTTCCAGCTACGAAGGCATATGTATTCTGAGTTTCGGTTAAGGTAACTATCAATGGAGGAAAGGCTTTTCACGCGATTTAAATCAGCACGAGATTAGGCAACTTCAAAACGTTTTTCATTGTGGAATTTAAATGCATGCAAATTCAGAAACGAAAATTGGAGTGAAAATAGAAAAAACGCATCGTATATAAAATTTAATTTGTCTTCCGTTTTCAATTATACTTGTATGGAATGACCTTGTGATGCAATGAAAGAGAAACGTAAAGTCACTTGACTGAATGAAGTTTCAGAAGCATTTCCTGAATTTCGGGTAGGCATAAAGCAAATCCGACATGCGAAAAATGACTTCCAGAGTTACTTTTGAACGAAATTTTCTCCCCAGCCAATTTACATTCGCAGGGCAGTATGCAAATACGGAACAACGTTTTTCTTCGTTGCATTCAAATGCATAGAGTTAGGTTGGAGTGAAAACAGGAAAACGGGGGGTATAAAAGGCCCGGACAATTGGATTCGTTACTCATTCTCGCTTTGATTTTCGACTTGGACACCAAATCCTGTTAGAAATTAAGCCAGCTTTGAATTTTCAAAAAAACGGTTCCAAAATATTTTGCCACAGGAACATCGGAAACATTCAGAAATTTTCCATAGTCTTTTCTCTACCATCAAAGTTTCCGGGATCATCAGAACAAAACCGAAACTATTAGGAACTATACCTCTTCCGATTGACGAACACATACATTGCAGTTGCTTTCTCAAGATGAAGCATTCTGGAATACCGTTCTTCTGGGTCACTCTAAATCTTTGGATTCTTTGGATTTACCATGGGAATGCAGCTCCAATCACTAAAGGCAAAGATGGAAAAGTGTGTGGACAAACAAACAAACAAACATTCACCAGCGTAAAATTTCAAGATGGAATTTATCAATCAGCAAAGGATTAATCCGGCTTCTTTCTCTTTTTCCAATATTTTCAAGGCGAACCATGAAACCATAGTTCAACACAAGACAGAAGCCATTGCTGGGACTGTTGAGCTCAATATAACTAGACAGGTGGATCAGGGTCCGTTAGAAATTAATCGATTTCCCACATTTGAATTCCCGGAAAAGGAATTAAGTCGTAGAAAACGCTTCCTCTTGCTGGGTAATAGTAAAAAGTTACCATATTATCTTGTACGTTCTTCATGGTGATAATACAAAATAATACAAAATAGTTTTAATTTTTTATAATTTCAGAACCACGCTGGCTAACGAAAAACTTATTCAACAAAATTTCTGAGTTTCCAAAGCGTACGCAACTACTTGGCGGTCGGAAGCGGGTTGACGAAGAGTTCGAGAGAGCTTTCGGGATTTGGGAAAACGTGTCCGATTTGACTCTCACAAGAATAACAGAAGGAAACCCCCACATTGATATCGGGTTTGGGAGTGGTTGGCATGGGTATGGTTGTAGACCCTTTGACGGCCAATTTGGTTTCTTGGCTCATGTAAGAAGTTATGCTCATATACTTTGAGAAATACTGAAAAAGGTTGATGCGATGAAAGGTGCTTTAATTATCGTACATTTGTTAATTTGATATATTTACAAATGTGGATTGTATAGGCATCCCCTCCAAGTGCTCGCGGATACATTCACTTTGATGACGATGAACCATGTACTATTGATTCGTACGATGGGATTAACCTTTTTCAAATTGCGGGTTCGACTTACATTATTGATTATTCGTATCACATAAAAAAATTACCATTCTACAAATTCAAATTTTTTGTGGTTTTTAGTGCACGAGGCTGGACACGAGCTAGGAATAAACCATTCTGAAGTTGGAGGTTCCGTGATGACACCTAGGTACAGCGGATACAACCCCAATTTCAAACTAGCCGCGGATGACATTGAAGCTATTCAAGTGAGTATTTTTTTAAATAATCGTAACTTTGTATGGCTGAAAATAATGTTACCTTTAAATGTGTTTGATTTTCGTTTAAGGCACACTATGGGGAAAAAGGAATGTCGCCACCGGAAACCCCTACGCCATCCAAAACAACTATGGAATCCACAACAACTTTACCACCAAAAAGTTCCGAATCAACAGCCACCACCTTCTACTGGCTGGGCTTGGTCATTTTCTTCGCGGTGGTTGGACTTGCAGGATTTTTCTGCGTTGGAATCACCATCATCATCAATGAGTGCAGAAAGAGCCGACTTGGCGCTAGCGAACAACAACGGCAGCCATCCGTTCCAGCAGTACACAACCCTACTACTATTGCACTCCATTTTAGTAAACTAAATAAACCCGACAAATCGAGACGTAGCGATGTACCTTTAGACAATATTATGACGTAATTTGTGAATTGGGAATCATAAATGAATTCTTCTATAAACTAGCGTTCATTTGATACATCACAACCCAAGGGTGTCATTTGTGCGT
>JAQGAP010000517.1:0-32762 GCA_034697805.1 Orchesella bifasciata | reverse complement strand
ATCGGAGCAAAATTGGTGGAGAAAATGGGTTTTAAGCCCGGCATGGGTCTCGGAAAGGATATGCAAGGTATCACTGCCCCCATCGAAGCCCATGTTAGGAAAGGAAGAGGAGCTATCGGTAAGTTTGAAACTGGAGACGAATTACTTTTGTCTTCCTATGACATTTTATAACACATTCGTCACTTAACTTTTAACAGGTGCCTACGGCCGGGAAAAGAAAACCGCTCCTGCTGAATCTTTAGATCCAACAGTGGAGAAATCCAAGCCTGAGAAGCAAGTTGTACCTAGAGAAAGTAAATGGCAGAAATCTGGCAAAGCTAAACAAAAAGTGGAATATAAATACGTAACGGCAGATGAGGTTCTCCAACAAAAGCAAGTTAGAGTCCGCCCGGATGCAGGGCATTTAGCAAAGGTCAAAGTTATTGATCTGACTGGGCCGGAACAAAGGATTTTGAGTGGATATCATGCCATATCTGGACAGAAACGACCAGAAGATGAGTGGGACGAGGACAGAGATGCCCAAGATGTCATAATTGAGAAGAAACTCCCTGTTGGAAAATCTGCTTTTGACATGCCTGAATTACTACATAATATTGAGCTACTGAAAGATGTGTGTGAACACGACATATTTAAAAACGATAGAAAAGCTAAGTATGCGGCAGATCGGAAGGTGGCAATTGAAGAAGAAACGGTTCAGCTGAGGAAAACTCTTGAAAAGGAAGAAGAAATGATAGTTTCTTTGGGAGATCTAATTACAGATGTCAAGTCACTTACCGACAAGGAGAATTTAGATGTTGAAACTGCTTTCTATACTCTAGGAAAACTTAAGCGAGATCATCCTGAAGAGTGGGAACTATATCAGTTGTTCGTTCTAGTCCCAGCAATTGCCGTACCGCTATTCAAAGAAGAATTAAAGACATGGAATCCGTTGGAAATACCGCAAAAACCTGTACACTTACTGAACGATTGGGCTAGTTTAGTTGGAGGGCGCACAGAACAATTTGAAGTAATCCTTTGGGAAGCGTGGATGCCATCCATTCGGCAGGCTAATTTGAGCTGGAATGTAAAAGATGCAAAGGGAATGTTGAATTTAGTTGAATTTTGGAAACCCATGCTACCACCATGGATATTGGCTAATATTCATGATCAAATATTGATGCCTAAAATTCTTCAAGCAGTTGAAGACTGGGATCCACTATCAGACGAAATTCCAATCCATTCATGGATTCATCCTTGGCTACCCCATTTGGGTGCTAAATTGGAAGTTGTCTATCCAACTATTCGTCGCAAGCTCGCCAACGCTTTACAAAGATGGCATCCTAGCGATGTATCAGGAAAGCAGATACTCACACCTTGGATAAGCGTGTTTTCAAAGGGATCAATGGAAACATTTTTAATAAAAAACATTGTACCAAAGCTGCAAAATGCTATGCAAGAACTTATTATCCACCCCACGTGTCAAATTATGGAGCCTTGGAACTGGGTGATGCAATGGATGGATCTTATTCCTGTAAAGTCTGTTGTGGGTATATTGGAAACAACATTCTTTCCAAGGTGGTTACAATTTCTGATGACATGGCTTAATCAATTTCCTAATTTTGAGGAGGTACAACGTTGGTATACCTGGTGGCGTGCTCAGTTTCAAGAACCACTTATGAGTGATCCAACAATTGTTCATAATCTTCAAAAGGCGCTTGAAATGATAGGAACTGCTATTCAATGTCCTGGTCAGCCAATGGACTTCTCATTCATCATAAATAGGCCATTACATCAACCTGTACAACCTATACCACAACAACCTGCAGTCACCCCTGGAATGATGGCTGATGCTTTGCGAATGACTTCCCAAATTCCAGAAGGATTCAGAGATTTAGTTCGAATGAAGTGTGAAGAGTTAGGAATAATGTTTTTCCCCGTAGCTAATAAGCATTATGAAGGAAAGCAAGTGTATAAATGCGGAAATTTATTTATTTATATAAGCGCTAATGTGATTTATGCTCAGGCAGATGGTAGAAACTGGATACCAATATCGTTGCAACAAATGTTACAATCTTCAATTTCTTAATTAAAAAATACTGTTATATTATAATTGGTTTAGACGTATATATGATTGTAAAGAATGCAATTAGTTTACTTTACATTTGTTCGAGCAAAACTAAAAGTACATTTTTTCGTATTTCGCAGTCTTATGATTTTACAAAATAAGGTTAGCCAGTTAATATACTTTGTAATCAAATGACTAGAAGACCAACTGCTTGCAAGGTACACATAATATTATAACATTAAAGGAAACAAGCAACAGTTTTTACGATATTAAATTACATTGAACAATTATATGATATGCCAAATATTCATAAAATTATTGCTACATTAATTATCCATATGATATCATATTAAATTCCAATTAAAACTGATTGAGTTTCGTTACGATGACCAGTCTTAAACATTGGTCGAAACCGGTACATATCGCCAGCCCTAATTTATCCGGACACCAGTCAAATGATGACAGTGGTTGGCTAGCTAAGGTCATATTTTGGAGTAGGTCAACGTTTCCAATCACGCCGACATCCAGGCCAGAGTCAGCCTCTTTCTTTACACGGCATTCAGGATAGTTACTTGAAAATAGAAATATCGTCATTGCATATTATACGTTTCTGCAGTGCTGAAATGATTGCTACTATACAATTAACAAAACTCTTAAAATCTTACTATTTCCAAAGGCACACAGCACCGTTGCCACCAGTAGTCATAAAAATATCTCGATTTTGAGGAAGATGCCGTCCCATCCAAATTGTGGACTTGTGGGCCTTTTCTGTCAAGTCAGCAAATCCCTGCGTTGGGTGAAGTGTCCTACAGTCATAAATATGAAACTTTGACTCTAGCGTGGTTGCCAAAAGCTTATTCATAGGAATATCCTTCCGGTCAAACTCTATGCTGCAGATTCCATTCTTCAGATTTTTTGACCAGCGAACGCAACTCTGGCGAAGGTCAAACAGTCTTATGTCTCCATTGTCGTAGCCGCAACAAACAACTCTTTCGTAGTTGTCATACGAGTTTCCTGTTACAACAAAGCCAGTTGATTAGGATAGGACTACTGCAAAAATTATTGCACCACTACTCCCAATTCATCCTTGACATACCAAAGGCTACAGACCAACAGTCTCTCTTTTGCTCACCATCCTCTGGCTTTATAATAACGACTGGTTTCTCCTTTTGACGGACATCCCAAACTTTAACAGTGCCTGCAGAAAATTGAAACAATAAGTATCATAACATCTTAAGGCACACCTGCATCAATGCATTGAAATTACAAAATATGTTTTATTTTACCATCTCTACTGCCTGTTACCACTTCTGGAGGTCCAATTTTAGTTGAAGTTCCACCCAACGCATCTATGCAATTTATGATTTCATCATGTGCTTTCACTTCATACGTCTTCTTACTGGTATCCAAATCCCTGTTAAAAATGCATTTTATTAGAATTTCGTTATTGTTCACCTCCAAATAAGTTCAAGATAAAAGCACCCACCATAACTCCAAATTGCCATTGAAGTCTCCACACGCAAGTAGTTTCCTTCCAACTGGAGATACTCCAAATGTGGCACATTTTAAGGAAGCTCCTGTTTCAATCTGCCGATAATCAAAAATAATTTTTAACCATTGTGAACAAATCCACTTCTTTACAATCATAATACGTCTGTATATTTAGGCTTACTTTACTAATAGACCTCACATCAGTGGAACAAATTTCAAACAATTCAATAGTTCCAGTGCCCCTCGGCTGACTCCCAACCACAATGAACTTGGCAGTTTTTGGGATCCATTTACAGTCGAAAAGAGTGTAGTTCAAGGATTTTTCAACATGACAAATGATCTGAGGCTTATCCATTCTCCTTCTCAACTTCAACTGGAGCGTGACAAATTAAATTGTGCAAATTTATACAGAAGAACAAAGAATTAAATTGGAAATTTTCATAAACAAATGTTTTCGTATTCACATGATCACTAATAACAAATCCTTTTACCGCAAACCAAAATAAACAAAAGCCCCACACGTGCCAAATATTATGCGGTAGGTATGCTTAAGTCTTATGTACATGCACTAATATCTGTAATATCTGTATTTTCTGTACAAAACAAATACCTAAAAAGCACATGCTTTCATTGAACTCAAATAATGAGATCTGCTGACTTTGATTTTTAACTTTAATTTGTTAAGTTTTTAAAAGCGTGAACTTGGATTATACCTACCTTCAACCTTATCTTCTCGATAACAGAACTATAACTGTTCTGACTTTCCGGGGAGAAATATGGGGAAGAAAGGGAAGCAGAAGCGAAATTCTGAGACGGTTGTTCAGGTTAGTTAAAGTTGCAGTAGCACAATTTTATACTTTTCTCAATCTAAAAGTTTGTAGAATGGAATACCTTCTTGATAAGGGTTGTGTGTAGTCCGACTTTGTCGATGATTGAGCAATTTTTCTGCCTTTTATATTGTTTGATCAATAAATGTCCTCCGCGATGTTTCCATTTATAAGGATTCTTAACAGCTTGGCAACGATGAACGACCTGTGTCTTTCCTTTGCTTGTATTCACCTGGAACGGTCGATAACGGGTGCATGTTATGCGAATTTATAATCGTCTTTTGATGTTGATCGTGTTGTTTCTTTCTTTTCACAGACCCCTGAGAGTACCTCTGGAAAGCCAGTAAATGATCTGTATTCACAAATCTTTGCCGACACTACGGATGATGACGAACCTGTACAAAGCATAAAGATTCATTCCCCAAAGCTAAGCAGGACAGGAAGAAAGAAGAAGGATAATTCTCAGCCAGTGTTAGAACAACAGCAGCAGAAACCTCAAAAGTCCAAGAAAACCCCAAAAGCCCCACTCGTCATACCCGTTGACAAGAAAGTTAGTTTGAAGAAAACTGGGATTAAGGGGAGTCCAGAGGAAGTTTCCAGAAACTTAAAACAGGTGGAATCAGATAGTAGTGAAAGTGAAGCAGACGAGGTAATATATGATGATGATGTGGAGGATGACGAGGAAGATAACATGGATGTAGACCAAGACGGCAGTGAAGGAAATGAATCAGAGACCAATCAACAACCTGACGAGGAGCAGAGTGAAGGAGAGGAAGAATCTGATGATGAGGATGATACTAAAAAGGTATTTAGATTATAAGATAATTCTTAACCCTTTATAATACTTTATAATTTGTTAATCTATTCGTTTTTTTGTATTAATTTGCAGACTCCCTTACGAAGTCAATTGAAAGACTTGTCATTTATCGAGCTGGAAGCGCTAAAGCAAAAGATGGGATTGAAGGAGTATAACGAAGCAATGTTTGGCAACAAGACTGGTAAGAAACAAGGCAAGAACATGAAGTTCGAACGGAAGAACAAGAATAGACCACTTGAAATATCATCAAAACGGAGAGTACCAAAGTTCAGGGAAGTTGTAAAAGTATCGAAAAAGGTACAAAAGAAAGACCCTCGGTTCGATAATGCATGTGGGGAGTACAGTGAAAAGGTATGAAGAATTATCATTATGGAACTTGATATAAGTTTACAATTGTTCGAAAGTTAGGAACTTGAATGTTTTTTTTTGCAGTTTTTTAACACGGAATACAACTTTCTTCGGGACCTGCAAAAGACGGAAGCTGAGCATTTGAAAAAGAATATGAAAACTGTGGGTGATAATGACAAGAAGCGTGAAATTAGGAAATTCATTCAGAAAGTATCAGACAAAGAGAAAGCCATCGTTGCAAAGGAAAAAGAAGAAAAGAGAGAATTACAACTCAAGGAAGAGAATAAAAAACGTTTGGAAGAAGGAAAGCGACCATTCTTTGTTAAAAAATGTAAGTTTTACGAAACGTAGATTTATTCTCGTATTTATTACCGTTTTAAATTATAGTCTAACTAACAAAATAAAATATTTTTTCAGCAACCAAAAAATTCATGGATCTGGTTGAGAAATATGATGAGTTGAAGTCATCCGGAGGATTAGAAAAGTATTTGAAGAAAAAGAGGAAGAAGAATGCTGTCCGTGATAGGAAATCACTTAAACCATTCAAATGATTTCTGTTGTATTTAATTTCTAAGTTTTCGAACCAAACGATATGGTCTGTTTTATATGAATAAAAAGTTTGAAAGTTATTAGTAAGTTTCATCAATGTATTCCTCCTTATGCAACTTGACTTGAGTTTTTCTTCAACTTCAAGAGTGTATATAATATACCGTAGAGTCATACAGCATACTGCAAGCAAGGCATAAAATAACGTGTAAGATTATCTAGATGGATAGAGAATGTGTGAGGTATGCCCAAGTATATCCTTTTCATCTTTACATAATATGTTAGGTTCAATGCAAGCAATAGATACTTGGATATGCTTTTGCAGCAGTATTATGCTTTTTCCCAAAACACTACAGGTGATTTCATCTGTCATCGTTTTTGCACTTACTTCTCTATTTCAGTTATACAATGTAACTGCAAAAGCGAAACTGCATTTATGTTTTTAATTCTACAAACTTTCACCCTTCATGAAAGCATAAAATACATTTGCAGTCAACATGGGGAAAGCAAACAAAGTTGTGGTGGTCGGCATGAAAGGTAAAGTAAAGCATTTAATGCATTGCTCAAGCTACTTCCTCCGCTGTATAAAGCGAATTTTAGCTGTCTAGTTTTGAAACATTTTGCATTTAAAATTCGCAGGAGTTGGAAAAACAACTTTATTGGAGCAGTTAATTTATGGAAACTTTGAAAATCAGGTTCGTTTCAATCAATGTATGACATATCAGTTCATACACACTGAGCTCTAGCTCTAACTGCATTCATAGCATAAGCTTTTGAGAGAAAGCTACTTGCATTTGTTATGGATTTGACACACATGAAAAAGCAATGATGCAAGAAATAATGTATTTTAAAAACTTTGACAGGACATTCATCCAACTATTGAAGACATTTATGCAGCCACCGTAGATACCGACCGTGGAACAAAAGAAATGATAAGATTTTATGACACCGAGGGCTTTGCATTAAATGAAACTAGCCACGATGTTTCAATACCAAAGCAGTATCACTCCCTGGCAGACGCCTTCGTTTTAGTATATTCTGTGAATAGTAGACAATCTTTTGAAATTATTGACCTGTTGAAGAAGGACATTGACAAGAACAGAGAAAAGAGAGAAATTGCTTCAGTTGTAGTAGCAATCGCAGGCAGACCAGATGAAAAGCGTCAAGTGGATCCCTCATTTGCAGTGAGTTGGGCAACTCGGGAGAAAATTAGACATTTTGAGGTGTCCATTCTAGAACGCTCTTCGCTTACTTCTCCTTTCACTTACTTGGCATCGAAGCTGAATCCTCCTCCAACCAAAACGGGATTCGCACCTTTGAACATGGTGACGCGTAAAGCAAAGGAGTGAAGGAGAAAGTTCCAATTGAATTTGAAGTATTTATTTTATACAGCTTTATATCTTTTAATTAGTGAAGTTAATTTACAGTGTTGACCAAAGTGTTAAGTAATTTTTAATGATAAAGGGTGGCTTTATTTATTTGTAACTAAAAATTCATTAGTGAATGACAAATTTTTTGTACGGTACGTATTCTGGTTTTGGGGGTTAACAGAGCTTTAAATAAAATTATTTAAATAAATTATAAATATCGAAATTCTAACTTTCTTGCAATGAATCTAATTTGTTAAACTCTAACTCAATCTCTTTCCACTGCTCTTCAGTGTAATAATCCAATTCATACTCTTCAACACTTTCCTCGGTCTTGTTTGTCGTCTCTATAAACTCCCACAAAATTTCAAACAGACCTTTATCTGTAGGATAAAAATGTTTGAAGGCTGTAGGAGATAAGTCCAAGTCACCTTCGTCACAACCTCCACATTTGTCCACGACTTTGACAGTTAATGGGTCCACTGAGGAGTTGTGAGGATCTCGCACTTGTATGGATTTTGTGCATATATGGTCATGATTCGGATTTGGATCTGCTGAGTTATTCCAGTATGTTGTACTGACAGCTACGACTAAATCACTATTAGTGTAATTGACGCCACACGCAGTGGATCCTAGATCGTACCAGGTAGCGTTTCCTGAATGTGTTTCTAAAATACAGAAAAGGTCACAACAATTTTATTTGCTCGTAAAAAGCTCAAGACATTAAAAATTAAGTATAGTGAAAGTGTTAACTGACCTGCGTTTGAAAGGAACTGGAAGCTAGTCCCGTATAAAAATATCCAAACTAACAATTGATACATATTTTTATGCATATTGTATGTTTATCGAAGAATAACTGCACAAGATGATTGAAGATGGAAAACTGTCCAAGCCAACGAATTCTCATGTTCATGAAGTTTCTTTCTGGGATAGCATAATCATCCATTTCTCACTCATTTGCTCAGATCATTATATTTGGATCTAATCTAGGTCACTTCAAAACCCGTTTCCCTTCTTGACAAGACTCCGAGCTAGAATGAAGAGAACTCTTGTTTAAGAAAAAGGACAAAGTTGTCCGATTCCTTCGGGTTTGCTCAAAGCTCATATCATATCATTCTCTCTCACTTGACAAAATCATAAATCCTTTTCCCTTTTATTCATCATAAAACAAAGGATGAGCTACTTTTGGGCTCAATTTTAACTCTGCTAACTGGGGTGAAAGCCGATAATGATATGAATAGGCATAAAAGCAAATTTCCTCGTTTGTTATATTATATGCATGGGTATTTTTTATTTGATTTTGTTTTGCAGTAACATTTATATAATAGATATAATTAAAAGATTGAACAGTATTCAAAATTTAAGTTCGTTGTGCACAAAGATCCAATATTTTGTAAAAATGAATATAGATGAGTAAAAGTAGTAGATATTCCCATTACTCAAGTTCATCACGACACAATAAGCAATGGTTCCAGAGTTCAACCGTTATCCTGATCCGAAATCCAAGTATGCCCCAGTAAATCTGATTTGATTACTCTCGAACATTCACAACCCGAGAGCCTTGAATATTGCGAAGTTGACGAGAGTTGAAGGTAGCCAAAAGCTTGGTGTCCCCTCCCTTCCTTGGAACCAAGTTGTCACTAATGTTCAACATCTCACCGGGTCTCATATCTCGGCATCTGCGGAACACCGGCTTGGTAATGCCCGGTGCTTCATAGAAGATGTAGCAATCCGTCAACGTCATGTTCAGCGGGTTAACAAAGCTGAAGCTGACTGGGAAATCGGAATCCACTTGAGCATTGGTGCGAGTCTGCGACCGATTCATTACAAATATTATTTTAAGCGGACATGAGTTATTTATTGGCTTTGATAATTTATAGCTTCCGACCTGCACATTCATCTTTGGCCTGCTCAGAGTCACATCCTCATCACCAGCCCAGAACTGATTCGTTTCCTTTACGTACACGGAAGCATAAAAGCGGACGGTAAGATCTTCATCCAAACGATCTTGATAATCCTGTGGCAGAATTTCCAGTGTGATGGGCTCCCCTACAATAAAATTTTATCCGTGTTAAACGGAAGCACTTGCCCATGGCTTAAGATCAATACGTACTTTGGCTTGGTTGCAAGGTAAATTGACGGCGGAACTGTCGGATCTTCCTTCCCACAACGCTTTGGTATACTGGGCGAGCAAAGAGGTTCACCACGATAGAACGCATCTCGTTGGAGGTGTTTTGCATAAACAAGGAAACCTGCAAATGAGAGGACAAAAGTTACCTACTAATCTTCTAAATATTTTATTTTCAACACATTTTCTGGCAACATTTTACTTCAACAAAAACGTACCTGAAGTGGCTGTCCAAGAGAAGTGACATTTGGACTCCAATCAATCAACAAATCTTCCTTTCTCCCAGCTAATCCAACCAAGTTAAGACGTTCAGTGGAGCGGAGAGTAATGGAAGACCTTCGTGGGGTGGATCCTCGTACGGCGTTCATGATGACGATACGCTCATCATCAGTTCCTGCAAATTCAACACCTGCATAAATACAAACTCAGAATTTATCAATGCCATTTTGATTAGAATTCATCGGGTCATAAAAAAATACCATCTTTCTTCTTGTAAAGATGGGTGATGTCTTCATACTCATCATCATCCTCATCACGATCTTGCCTCTTGGTGACAATCAATCTTCCGATTCTTTGGCAAATCAAATTAACATTAACGTCTCGATAATTTGTGCAGGAATATTATCTATTTTACCACTTACTCGTCAATATTAATCTTCTCGGGGAAAGTGTTATTGTAAAAGTGACGGATTTGGGAATTCAACAGTGAATAAAAGTGGTAAATGTTGTGGCTTAATCCAATGTCACCCCTGCGAATAGCCTCACTTGGTGCAGGGCCATAACCTGAGTAAAAAATTGGGGCAAAATGATAATACTACTTTGAAATTATTCCAAGCTTTTGTTTTGCGTTTACCTTTGTTGTTTGGGTCAATAGCTTGCCATCCAATATGGGAAGTTGGAGTAGAAAGATCCTCACGTCTCATCCAAACGTCATTCCAGCATTGATATGGTTGATAGAGGTCACTTTCCCTTTCATTTTCTTCGGACCAGTACATGTCAATGTTCAATGTGTTCTTGTCCTGGGGTGCTCGATAAGACGTAACGGAGCGACATGGCAATCCCAAAGCCCTGCAACCTATTCAAATCATTCTTGTATGTTATATCTGCCCAAAAATTCCTTCCGGAAATGCATGAAAATAATTACAGGAGACATAAACAGCAGATGCAATATAAGATTGATCTGTCTCCACAGGCCGGAAATTTTGCTCCAACAGTTTCTCAAAAACGGAATGAGTCCCCGTAAAGTTGAAGGTTGAGAAGTTTTCCTCCCTATTTTCAGGTTCCCGAAGGACTCCAAATTTGGAAAAGATCTAATAATTCAACATATTTGTATAATGTTTCAATTTCTCGTAAAGTGGTTGTAGAGGCTATTTCGTTTTTACCATAGATGCCAAAGCTCGAGAAACATAAACAGGGCTTCCACGCTGGGTATAATCAATGATGTCTCTGTTCCCTTCAGTGTAACGATCCAAGAAGAGGGTAGCCATAGGCAGAACAATGTCATTGAACTGACTGTACAACCACTTTTGAGACCTTGGGTTGCGCACCGTTCCCCGATAGATTTTGCCAGATTCATTGTGCACATATTCCCTTCGTGCTTGCTCGTTGTCCAAGTAAACAGGGTCCTCTAGAATTTATGAAGAAAAAATGCAGAAAATTCTTATATTATGCTGCAACAATCATGAATAATTTATAATTACCAGAGCAGTAAGGGTTGAACAAGATGTAAATGTCATCTCGGCATTGGTAGATTTCATTTCCATGTTGGATTTCACAAGACCAGACACCCACTGGAGCAATGGCAGACACGTTAACTTGAAGCGTTAAGGTATTGCCATCTTGATGATGGACCCTGATGTCCCAGTCGGACCTGTCCCGCTGCATGAATTCCCGATCTCCGGTTACAGTTAGGCACACACGAGTATTCTTGCCGATTGATGGGTTGGATCCAAAGTTGAAAGTAACAAAAATTGGCGTTCTCTGCAAATCCAGCACTCGTCCAGAAGCCAAGCGCACAGCAAAGAAGAAATTTTGCCCACGACGGTAAACGGGATAACCCTTGCGAAAGTCTTGGATAATTTCATATCTGTCGGTCCTATGTTCCCTCCCATTATCCCTTTGGAACCACTCGACAATTTCAACAGGTCCGGTTTCCTCAATTCGAGATGAATGAATTTGGTTGAGTTGGGTAAAGCTTCCAGCTCGCTGGGTCAAAGAGAGGGAGGAAGCCCTCCGCTGTTGCTCTCCGAGAAAGCTGGGAGCCAATTGTTGGTTCATGTTTCTCGCCTCCTCATACTTGTACCTCCGATAATCCTCAACTACTCTTGCCAAACGGTGAGCCAAATAGTTGGAGAACATGGCGCCGTTGCTTTCCTCAAAGTTTTGGGAGTCTGGTCGCTTCCTGGTGTCGTACAGCTTCACCCTTTGGAACTCCATATCCATTTGGTTGACCCGTCTGGGGATCAAGCTTTCAGTTGCCGTTTCAGCGGAGCGATCAGCTCGGATTCCAGAGCTCATTGTTCCAGTCGCATATTGACCCACTACGCCTAATTGTCCGGATGTTGGCATCATGGATGGGGCAGGAATTACTGATGATAAAGTGGAATCCAAAACGTAGCCAGAGGTCACAGGAATTTGTCCAATTTGACCGATAGAACCACGTCGTTGGCTCATAATGTTCAAGTCCCTATTGCTTCCGAGTTGGGTGTCCCGACGCAGGGTTGAAGACGATGTGGGGTAGGGAATCCCGGAATAAGTCGGAGTAGCCATTTCGGTTTCGGTGCTTCTTTCTGAAGAAATTTCTAAAAGTCTAATAGGAAACTATACTGGCAGTTTGTGTGGCAGTGGGGCTTTGGTAGATGAACAAAATGAACAGAACTTTAGAAAAGAATACCTGAAAACCTCAAAGTTTGGCGACTGACTGAAGCTGCAATGCTGGGAGATGGGGAATTTTATATGAAATGAATGAAAAATGCGAATTTCATGCAAGATGGCTTTTCATGATCTTTGGGGAAGGTAAATGCAATGTAAATGCTACGATTTCTTTGTCGTCTTTTGACAGATTACACTTGATATCTTTGGGAAGATTCTTGTTACCGACGGATTCTGACTTTTGATCTGTTGTCAAATTTTATAAAATGGCAAGCACTGTTTACTTAAGATGTTATTTTGTTTTGAATGGTAGGCACATGCAATAAAATTGAATATTCATAGATTCAACCACCTATAGTTTTATAAAATATTGGGTAGAGAATCTGAAATGAAATTTCATAATTTGGATCGTTTTTCGCATATTAAAGCTGTCATTCAACAATGAAACATGTCAGCGTCAGCAAAATCTCTGTTTCAGACAGAATATGTCAAGTGTCACTCATTATTTTGCAATTGTGTCTGTTGCAGTACAGCTTCTATTACAAGAATCATGGACACAACATGAAAATGTAGCCAATTCGCATGTAATGATTGCCATTTCAAAATTTTTTGATCAATTTTTTCTTTAACCTTAATGCTGGAAATTTTGAATGCTTATGAATTTTAGATGTCTTCTTTCTTACTTGTCTGCCTGCGAGTAGCAAAATAAATATGCACATCTTCGGTTCTAAAATCATTGCAGGTTTAATATGAAACCGATATAATACTCAAAGGTAGCCTGCCATTGTCTCTCAAAACTGGATCCCTGTTTGAGGAAGAATATCGAATTTCGTAGGACACATGATCCACGCCTCCATTTTATGCGACTACTCTGGTTCCGCATGAAGACCCTTTTCTGCGATTACGAATTTTACCATCCTTTGCTAAAATTATTATGCACTAGACTAACCTTCTTCTAAATGAAAATGGAGAGGAAAAATAATAATAGGAATGCATTTTGAGTTGTTGACACACGGTTGAAATGAAACATGGTTATACGGTTTTATTTTCAGGAAGTAATTTGTATTCTTTGAATCTTAAAGCAAAATTTCATACTCTTCAACAGAAGAAACCGGACCGAGACTTTGCTCTTTCGAGTTTACAATGTTTTGATGTGTAATTTAACTATATAATACGTGTAGTTAATAGCCAGCGCGTTCTTTTGGTGCACATTTTTGTATAAATTGGCTCATATCACTTGAAGGTACCTTACATCGTGTCTTATTATAGTCTAATGCAATAAATTAACATGTTTTTATATCAAATTACAGTGGCTTTTAAATTTTAGTGTTAACATTGGCATTCGATTTGCTCACATTTTTATTCATAAAGCTAATTTTGAATTTACCATTAGTTAATAATCTTATACTAACTTATCAATTTTTGCATATTTTTGCTTTGTCTACATTTGTGAGTAAGCATTAATTACATTTATAAGGACACTGTGCATACACGATTATCTTTGGATACCTCATTTTATCATCAACCATGTATTTTACCTGATATTAAATAAGTACACAAATCTGATTCAACTATTTACAATATATTGTTCTATTCAGCATTTTACTCATCTCCCAATGTCTCCCTTTCAATCACTAGTAACCAGTATAAGTAATGAATGAAAAAGAATTATTATAATAATCTACTGGTTGGGAAGAAAGTCAGCGTTTTGGATTGGAAAAGTGGAATGTCTTCTTCTCACATTTGTGTGCACTTGTTAATCAAACAAATCTTCTCAAAGTGCACAATTCTTCGTTTATGTCGTCTCGTTCCTTTTTCGTAACATATTTTAAATGTAGTTGGAAGGAATATCAAAAATACTCAAAGTACATGGTAGATAAAACATTGATGTTTCATCCCCACAAAATTAAAGGGTAGCTTGCTATAAATGAACACATGCATTTATCTATTACACTAAAAAATCCTTTATACTTTAGGGTGACAATTGACGGGCCAATCTAAGAATTTCAGCCATCAACCATAATATAATATTATTGGTTGTTAAAAATTATTACCTTGATCGTCTTCTCCTATCTTCTTCTTTATAAAGCAGTCTGCTATACCAATAGAGAGCTTTTTTACGATGTGTATAAAGTTTATATAGCTTATTCCCTACAATTTATTTGGTAGTTTTTACTGACTGAAAGATTAGAGCCTTGTTTACTGGCAGCATAATAGTTTTGTTGGTTTGGATTACGTTAAGCCGCTTTAAATTACACTGTTTTAAGACTTTAGAACTTTAATGAGCAGTTTAATAATAATATGTATCCAATTATCAATTTATCAAGGAGGGCTGATCGCTAATTTTGGAAAACTTGTCTTGGAAAGCAGCTAACGTAATTAAATTACGTACGTTGTGGAATTTGAAAAGTTTTAAAGTAGAGTTTAGCTTAATAACACAAAACGAGGAAACGAAAGAACAGGTAGGTAGGTATCTAACTTAATTCATCGTTTTAAAATTTAAAAATATGATTTTTTTCCCTTTGGCCATTTATTTTGCAATTTTTGAGATTGGTATAAGTTGATTGATGCTTCTACTGATACACCCACGTAACTGGAACCCATTGGTGGTCAATGCTAAGAGAGTCGAGTGCTTGAGCGCATTTCCTGTAAGTAGAATCGAAATCCTCGTTGACGACAATCAAATCAAAGTACGGACTGTACAGTTGGCGCAGTCTATGGCTTTCCTCCAAACTGTGACGAATATCGTCCTCCTATATAAAAAAAGCATAGCAAAAATATATTTTTCAGGCAAAAATACAATATTTGTTGGCAACAGTTGCAAAAAGCTGTTTAGATCCTGGAGTGTCTGCAGTGCAGTAAAGTAAAGGCTTCAGTTTCGTATAAGGATCAATTAATCACGTACCTCATACAGTGAAGCGATGGATTCCAATGTTCTCGCCCTTCTGGAGCTGTGACGGATGGAGCTGGCTCTTTCAAACTGGAATAAAAATAGGAAGAAAGAGCTACTTCAGTCAAATGGTTTAACTCCTCAAAAGCGGGATGACAAGAAAAGACAGAGCTTTTATGGAATATCCTTTTTGGGTGAAAAGTGGGCTACTTAAAAAAAGTCTCTTGGTGAAAGCTCATAAGAGCGGAAAGATGATAAATGGAGACTAAGACTGGGGCTAAGTGAGACTTAATTCGAGCATTTTTCATTTTCACAGGAAGGAATAAGGTTAGCCATTTTTCATGGAAAAATACTTCCAATAAACATTTTATATGAAAAAGTCTCGCATAAAAAACACTCATTTCTTTGGTTTTGTGGACTCACAGCAAGAGTTCTCGAAGAATATCCATGTTGTCGCTCGAAGGCGTCCTGTTGTTGAATATCCCCAGCTCCAGGTGCTTGCAGAAATACAACATAGGGCATGAATTCCGGTGAATTATGTAGGATCTTGAGAACTGTCGGGTTGCAGTCCATAATGCACATCTTGCCTTGTCTGTATAGTTTCATCATGAACCAGGAAGAAGGAGCAGATTCGTAAAGTTTGCCAAAAAACAGCATTTAAGTATTACGCTTTTCTTCTGATGAAATATTTGGTTTTATGTTCCCTATAAATTCTCAACAGTACCTTATCACTTCTCTTACAGATTCCACCGAGGTTCCATACAGATTCCCGTCTTTTTCACCAAATTCTAAAAACTTATTCTGCCGGATCCCTTCCTCGAATTCTTCACGGGAGACGAACGTATACGTATTCATTTGTTCCTCTCCTTCTCGCGGCGGTCGGGTTGTCACTTGGAGAGAGAAAGACAATAAAAAATTAGGAGAGCCTAATGAAAGCAATTTGATAGACTACATTTCAATGCTACGCTCCAAGCTTCGCCTGAGTTGAAGATTAAAACTCGGCACACATGAATTGGACATTTACTCTGATTGATTGGGACAAAGCACTAGAAAGCTAAAGTTTTTCTTTGTCTTGTTTCATCTTACTCGGCAAGATTGTGCCAAATCTGTTGGGATCCGAGTTGATTAGCCGATTTTTCAACGTTCGTCTGGCAATCATGCTTGTTCCAACAATGACCATAGTTTTCCTTCGAAAGGGTGGCATTCTCGTTACTTCTTCGTAGAGTATAAGCTCGGCACGATCGAATTCGGAATTCTGTTTCGCTGTGTAAACACATTTTTTTTTCTTTCGGGCAATTCTCGTTCCACAGATACCTGAACGGAAAATTACACGGGAAATTACTTTTCTGTTATTTTGCAGACAAGAAAACTAGGTCGGATTGGCAGGAGCACTTTGCGTGTTTGACAAAGTCCAATTCAAGAGAAAAGCAAGATTCCACTAATTACTTACCAATGGAATGAACAAGATCAGCTTCAGGCCGCACAAACGCTGCGCGTCGCTCTTCAAGCTCTCGCGAAGGAATTATTCCCACAATATTTTCCCCAACCTGGATGATTAATATTCAATCACACATTTTTAAAACGGTTATAGACCTTTATCAAATTGCCCCAATGTAAATTATATGTATGCCTATATTATGTATGCATATACCAATATACCAATAATTCGGATGTAAATTAATTTAGAGTAATTATAATGTAAATTAAATACCTTTTTTGCCTGCCACCAATTTGGATCTGATTGATCGACAATTTGAAGAACATCTCCAGTTTTAAAACTGAGTCCGAGTTCTTTACAAGGTGATAGCGTGTCCATCTTGGGATCGTAGCTGAACAAGGCTCGCATGAAGCTCTAAATGATGACAGGAAGGGCAATATCAACATTTTAGCAAATGAATATAACATTTTCCGCAATATTGAAAGCAACCATAGCTTGTGCATAGAAAATGTAAGATTAGATTCGTAAAAAATCATAACGAAGATGTTTGGCAAAGTAACAGCTAGAGTAGTTCAGGCAAAGATGCGATTATGGTGGTGTGGTGCCATTTTTGTCAGTTTTGTGCCTCAAGTCAAACGAAATAGCATGGAACGATCACAACACATTATTACCATGATTATTGTCCGAACCGAAAGCATGAAAACATTTCATTTTCCGAGATGATGATGATCAAGTTAATGTCGAAAGCTTGATATGATATTAGTTGGAATTGGATAGATGAAAGAAGTTAAATAAAAATGTGACGTTGGTGCGCTGGCGGACGCAATTGACAGTTGTGGAGCAATGCTCATTCCAAGGCTTTTTTTTTGCACAACACCCCAAATGGAGGAAAACTTACGAGGATTCTTTGCCCTTCAAACTTGGTAGCTTTTAAGTTGCCTGCTTTGTTATTTATCACTGGAGAAGTGGAATCACTCTCATCTACCTGTCTGCCACTCATTGCCGGCTTGTCCACGAGCGGAGAGCCAACCTTCAGCTGGAGCCCATCTCCCCGAGCCTTGGCCACCTCCACTTGGAGTTGTTCGGGAGATGTTACCGGAACCCCGTTTACTTCCAAAATGACATCCCCAACTTTTAGCAGTCCCTGTGGGCAAACCAAGATAATGAGAAAGTTGGAAAACTTTTACCTCACCGTCGAAATTCCTGGAAGCAATCATTTCTCATATTACCAGTCTGTCGATCATTCCTCCACTGATGACTCGAGCAACGACGAGGTTCCCTGTTTCACTCTCTTCCTCCACGGTAATTCCCTGTCATCGTAAATACACCAAATGAAATTGTTTGGTGAGCACATCATATCAAGAGTGTCAGATATTACACATCTCAAATTTTTATAGCATGTCAAGCAAAACTAGAACTTTACTTAAATAGGGCACAAGCACGAAAGTAATATTAAATTCTCCTTCTAAACGATTTTTTTCTTTGCCAAAACACAAACAAGGAAGTTTCTACGGAGCATGTTCATTTTCTCTCCCAACTCCGTTTTTTAACGATTAACTTGAAATATCATTGCGTTTTAAAAGTCTAGCCACGTAAAAATTCAGTTTTGGTAATGCTGACAGCTGCCGAATTGTGGAACGTCTGGCGGAACTCATTTTACGACTCACTACTCAACAAGGCTGAAGCCTCTTTCATTCATCATCGACAAGAAAAGTTTTTCATCATTTTATCATCCAGAATTTTTATTCTCCTCCAGCTATTACTTGAGAAAGAACAATGTTTGCGTACTGCACTATCAACTACTCCAGTTTCATCATTTTTGTCTGCATTTACCTCCAGGATGTGAGTGGAATACCACTTTTTATACTACATTTCTTTCTGGGAAAGGAAATTGGTCTCGGGAGAGTTATTTTCTATTTTTCCAATCCCACTTGTTCTGTCTCTTGGAAAGGGGACACTTACAGATTGCTAACAAAGTTTTCTTTGCTTGGAGGCAAGTTGGACTTGTTTGCTATTTTGATGGAAAAAAGGACTCTTGTCTATTCTTGTTGGGAGTGAAGGGAGACTTGCATGCATAAAAGAAATGTCCATTTATATGCGCATTTTTCAGCAAGACACTCTAGAAGAATAATATAAGCTTACCAGTGGCTGTGTTGGAGATTTCCGGAGACTAATGATTCGAATGGGCTGTGCATATTGAACATTACTGTCTTCACTATCAAGGCTCATATTGGATTTGCCAGTGCCTTTCATTTTAGCGTTGGTATTGGGCGTACTATTTTCTTCCCATGGACCTTCAGTTACTCCGTTTTTGTTCAGGTATTGTTCAGCAATGTGGTCGTGAGCTTCCAAGAGACCCTTTAAAAATTAGCATGAGAATGAACATGTAATTGTTATTCCCGATTTGCAAGAGAATCTCGTTTATCTTGTTTGTTTGTTGGATGGCATTTTTAAGTTAGAACATTTTATACATGCGCTATAAACCTTTATTGGTTTCCATCAACTCATAAATTTTGTTTTGATTTATTTATTAGCTAAGCGAACAGTTGTAACTACATCTCCTACATCATGTTACTCCATTTGAGCAGAGCAGGTTGCCAATATTTCCTGTCGGGTGAAAATTGTCGCATTTCAACTTCTGATATATTCCTTACGGATGCAGTTAAAGAGAGCTCTAAATCACGTCGACATATTTTACATTTTACTCAATATTATTTGATACAAATACAAGTTTGTAGAAAAAAAAACAACCAAATAAATGTATTCACATCACGCCTGCTTTTAATGAAAGCTATAAATTGTCAGCTCGAAATGAAGCAAAAGGAGAAGAGGAAATGCTTAAAATTATAATTTCTGAAACTAACAAACATCACAATATGAAAAACGGCCGACATTTCCTTTCTCATTCGACATTTATGCAGAGTGAATCACGCATATTCGGGTTGATGACAACTCGGAAAATTTTTGTGACCCAAAAAATATATGTATATTTGTTGGCATAATGTATGCAACTTGTTTACTCAGGAAAAAGAGCATGAACACCGATCCTCTCTCCATTTTTCACTCCCAGTCACCAAAAACTACTTTGAGCTGTCAACAAATCTTTAAGTCTATTTCTCGGAAAAATCCAAAGTAATATCGATGTATATCAGTACATTTACAACCAAATTCTTATCCGTTCCTTCTAGAAAGTAGGAAACAAGCTCATCAGTCAAAGAGCCTTATCGTTATTTATGTACCAAAGAGCATAATAATAATGCAGACTTTTCCAATTTGCTTTCATATCTACCTACATTCTTTTGCAAACTTTTCTAAAGAATAACGAAGGATAGGTGGTGTATCTTGAGAAGATGAAATTTTTTTTACGATTTTAACTTACTTTGAAGTTTTGACTCTTCAGGATCTCCAATAACTCCCTGGCTTCTTTTCTGTAGGATAATCGATCGATCTGTTGACAAACCTCGTTTGCCAACGCTACATTCCCGGTGCCAACTGGATTGAGATCAGCAAGTTTCTCCTCGAGCTTGTCTTGTACCTAGAAGTACGTAAAAAGAAAAAATTATGATACTAATGACATGCAAAATTAGAGCAGATATTGTGTTCATTTCTTATGAAAAGTTTTTTTGCCATTTTTTACAATGCAATCTATCATGAATTTAGAATAGTATGCTCGTTTGCTCCACGTCCTCAACAACGTGACAGTTTGTACGTGGCACTCTTGTGCAGACGCAGACTGTTTCCTTCAATAACTAGGCTAGAAGACGGCTGTCATGCAAGGCGTAATAATATGCAATCACACTCAACATGTTTCAGCTGCCACTTTTACAATATTGCCTTGAACTCAGATAAAAATGCAGTTGAGTTTCGAGCTAAAAATGAGCTGTTATATTGCTATTTCTTTCGAAAACATTTTGAGTTGGCGTTGGCTCTCAATAATATGTATTTTCCACGAAACGATGCAAGTACACACATATACAATATTACGTGCTAAACACCTCATGAACAGAATGCATTCAATAAGGAACAGTTTTCTTCTTAAATGATATAGAAAATTTTGGAAACGTAATGCAATTTCCGTATAGCATAGTATGTTCAATACACAGGCTTAAAAGTTTGTTTGCGTAGGTAGCCACATTATTTTACCTCAATCAACTTTGTACGTGGTTAGAAACTCTACTGGAAGATTTCCAGAGCCCGAACCAAGTAAGAATTGCACAAGTGATATTTTTTTAATGTTTATTGCACACACCACGATTAATTGAAATTGTCACTTTCCGTGGGAAGGAAAACAACCTGTAGCTCTTCCCGTTCCAGGTACACAAGCTTATAAAAAAGCCAAACCCAAAAACAAAATACGCTACGGAAAAAAGGTAAACGAATCCACAATCACAAGATCTCATAAGTTGTGATTCACAACCCTTTCCACTCTGTAGTAATTGCTTATATGCAATGGAATGTAAATTGCAAGTCCAAACCCACCCATAATAGAACGTGAACCCTATCACCTACATCCTTACCCACATAACAATGCCAACTGTAACCAAAAAGCAAGCTATGAATACCTGTAATGTGGCATCGCTTCGTCATGATCATCATAATAGTCGTCATCATCTCGTTTTAATGTAGACAAGATAGCGAAGTACAGATATTTCAGCTTTTTTATTCTTAAACCTTTCATACGAGCACAGGGATACTAGATGAATAGGAAGCTGCGTAACCTAACAATACGTAACCAAAACCAACCTGTTTGATAGGCAAATGTAAACATAAATGCTACCTAAATGCATACCTTGCTTTGCTCCTATCATTTCATTACGAGAGTACAAGACGGGTTAAAAAACAATGGATGGGATGGCGAGACGGAGGAAGGGGATTTTTTATGTGTTGCTTGCTGAGGTGCGTCACATTAGGCTGAAGGTTTGTATGTACTATATATCCCGATATTTTTAGAAGCTGGGAAGGTGTAACAATCGAAAGATCATTACAACACATGGTGATACCTGGGCTCGTTTGACATATGTGAAGTGAAGTCATAGCGAATGCTTTTAAACGGATGGGGGAGAAAAATAGGAAAGATTAAGTCTCAGGTTTTTACTCTAGCTGTTACAGGCACACCTGTTACACCAACTTTTTTCCCTTTCCTTTCATTTTTTCCCATTGAATGTAAGTGTTCACATCATTGAGCAAAGTCTCAACAGTCTGACAGATGACGAATCTTTTCCTTTTCCTTTCGTTCTCTACCTTTCAACCAAAATGCGTCCTAGAGAAGGATCTTGATCCTTTTTGGATGAGGATTAAGTGTGTTTTTTCCACAAATGTATCTTTTCATTCCAGATCCTACCTTTTCATATCTCCGGAGGCTCACCTCATTCAAATGTTTCGTGTGTGTATTGTAATAATTTGTATCATGGGAAAATTGAATGTTTGCACAAAGAATGGTTGCATTTTACGCATTTTCTGTACTTCATTCTTTCCTACATCATTCAAACGTGCCATTTGCAAATTATATGGCTATATTTCTAGCTTCTTTCTGATAATGTGTAAAATCGCAGGCACATTCAACATTCGCTTTGTTCTCTTTGTAAAATTTGTATTCAATTTGAAAGTAGTGGAGAATAATGTGCTTTTACAAAATAATTTCTCACGGAGGATCTACCCCATTTTCATGTAACGTCCAAAGCTGTCCCATAACAAAGATTTATAGTTCAGAGTATTGTTAACTCTTGGCATATGCATCCAACTTTATTGGGGAGTTTTTGGCAGAGCACTATTGCACTGGAAATTCGCAAAATAAAACTAGAAGCTATGAGCTATGATTCATGCGCAACTAAAACTTAAAGGTCATGTGTACAACGGGGAAAGGAAGTTTATTCATTCATGCCAAATATTGTCCATTGTAAATTTAAGTGAAAATAATGGAAAATTTGGAATTTATTGCTCCAAAAGTCAACAAAGTGCATTGTGCAGTAATTTGAATATGAAGCGTTTAAAACAGAAACGTACATATTGCAAAAACCTCGACGAAAAATGTTGAGGGGAGGCAGTTATCTCGGAAAGCTTAAACGGTTCACTTTTGGATTTTCTCAACAACGTCTCGTACCTTCGCCATCGTTGACTCTTGCCCCTACCTTCAGCTTCACCACTGCTGCCTAAAGTCCCGGTAGAACCTGCAGCCCCCATAATTTTCCTTTGTTTTGACAGCCCTACACTTTCATAATGTATATGTAGGCCAATATTTTCTACTTTTCACATTATTTAAGAGAAAGTAGCAGAGGCCGGTAGTTTAGCAATTATAATTACTGGTGCGAATCTGATTTACGGGAGTCCAGGGGCTTGAACATTTCACAATCGTTCACCATTCACGTGCAACCCATCTTGTCTTGTTTAAAAGTTATCTTTGTGTAACAAAACAAAGCAACAACACGTAGAGGGAAATGCACCAACAATCTTTTCACATTAACTTTCCGTAGATTACATACATATTTTTGTTTTTACGATCCAAACCTACACAAAAGCCCATTACGGTGTTCATAATAGCTTTTACTACTTAGCTTTCTTGCATATATTCACTTCCCGGCTTAGTCCAAATAATGACGGAAGAGAAAAGTCGCATTATTATTTTTTTTGCAAAAGCCATTGGTTAGCCGTAAATGGCTTTCATGGCGCAGAAGACCACGATATTCTTTGGAGGAAATAATAAGGCTGCGTTGCATAACCAAAACCAACATCAATTTCAGTAAGGAATTTCACTACGCTCGGCACTCCAAGTGTGGAAGTCACTTTTGATAGAACGCTCAACCGCCTCCTTTCTTTTTGGCTCCTCATATGGAAAAGAAGGAGAATGGAGTGAGCTATACAAATAAAGCCGCAGAGATCCACAATGGAGCATGAGGATCATGAAATAGATGGTTATTTATTGGAATGAGGCATCTATTATGAACACTCTTCCTGTTGATACGTACATTGTGCATAGGAGCAAGTAACTTTTGCTGAAACTGCTGCTTTCCTCTCAACTGCTCTGTTCTGTTGTTACATTTTCCAAAAAGAAGAAACCAAACTGGTTGTGAATCTCTCTCTCAAGTGGAGTGAGATGCTTTCCTCGGAGAAATTCCCTACCATTTCGCAATATTCTCGTTGAACAGTTCAGCAATTTTCAAATATAATGCACTATGCATGCCTGCACATAATTCACATTTTCCTTGGAAATTTGGTGTTCGCATCTTCAAAGTAGAGTTACTCTCGTACTATCTCATTTTACATTCCACGAGAACAGGGAAGCGAACCGTCTTTAAGGATAAAATAGCTGTAAAATGAATCCCTTTGTAAATTTTCTGGAAGATCGCAGTCAGATAGAATCTGATGCTGCCTTCTATCCCTATTCACTATTGTAAGTCAGTCGGTCTCTGGAGAAAAGAGCCTCAAATCAAAGAATTCATAAATCAAGTTATGCTAATAATTGGAAGCCGAGAGTTCTAGGAATCCTTTCTATTTTCAATTGAATCTTTTAATGCAATGAATTTTGGAGCACTCGACATAAAGTATCTTTGTGATGCATTCGCATCCACTCGCTCACTCGCTTTCTCTAAGTATTTATGGACTTTTTGTCGCGCTCCATCACCTAAAGTCTGACAATGATAAGCACTTCAAACGACATTCGTTTTCTTCCCCGCTTTCTGAATGATTTAGAGGTTTTGGCAACAACATTTGATCCTCTTCCCAGAGTCACAATCACAACGTCCATAATTCACACTGGCTCTTGATGAAAACGACAGAGACAACATAATTTTAAGACGCGGCTGCGCTTACAATGGTAAAAGAATGCTCCGTAAAATTCTAACTTGTACATACTATCACAATAGACACAACCACTCACAATGTTTGCTGGAACGCAACCCTAAAGTTCCATTATACTTTCACAAAACCCGTCTGCACTATAAGACAATGGAGAAATTTTGGTTCTAATAAAGACCTATGAAAATAAATCCGAATCCAGAACAGCTATTCAGATGATGGAACATGTGATGGATGGACGAGTCGGTAATTTCAGGGGCTATTATTATTATTCCCATTTTGTACGTAAGTAATTGCACCTTTCATGAAGATTGCACACTACACTCCAAACATTTGGGTATCAACAAGCCCAGTAGTATCAAAATGAAATATCGTCCGTTGACGTTGTGACTAACTAACATGCGAAATCGATTTGGCTTTTGTGCATAATAATATCCATGAAAATGTTGCGGGAATCATCACACAGAATGAAAGACACACGACTAGGCTTTCCCAGTGATGGGACGAGAATCCATTAGTTTATAACCAACTTCAATATTTTCCCTGCCCATAATAGAGTAAGTTAAAAAGGGTAAACACTATGAAAGCGAAAGCGAGACGTACAGAAACAGAAATGCATGCATGACTCAGGTAAAAAACATGACCATCCGGAACGGGAATCGAGTATGCACATGCCACATTACTGGATAACGTGTCCACTTCATTAAATGTGATGGAGTATGTATGTATGTAAGTACATGAAAATCCCTCCTTTCCCATTACATTCTCGACTCTACCATGTTATTATACCTATCTCTCCAGTGAGACCCGCTGTTTACTTCCGGATATGCTCTGTGCATAGGATATTATGGTTGGTAGCTGAGAAAGTTGTCAAACATCGTTGCTAAGGTTGGTCGTAGGTGAGTGAATTACTTGGGTCCGTTGGGGTCGCAGCCGTTGCAACAGGATTGGCGATAGAAGCAAAGTACGATGGCTTTTTTTTCGTGCAAGTTTCAAGATTGATGCATAATGTATTATGGTTTTCTGCGTGCATGTTATATAAGCCTACCCGTTCTCGTTTATTAAAAAAAACTTTCCCTTCTTTCATGAATTATGGAAGGCTTATTAAATCAGTTTGAGCTTGAACTTCAGAGTGTCTCAATCAATCTACAAACTCTGGGGAAGTTTGTGCAAACTTTTAATGATGAGATGATTAAGTGTATGGAAAATGAAATGACATTTATAGACATGATGATTTATGATTGGAGCAAAAAGTGAAGAGTTTCGATCAGTTTACTTACACTTACCGTCACTAGATGTTTCATTACAGGGGATTCCATGAGCGACTTGAGGAAGATGAGATCTGTATTTTGCTGATTCAGAGATGAGATATGCTCTCTGACCGTCTGGAATGCAGCTGTGAAACAATAAAACCAAAAGTCAATTAGAGTTTTTCAACATCATCAGCATATTTTCTGGTATGGTTTAATTTAGGGAAAAGTGTTTCGCAGATACTGCATACTTCACAGAGTGGATTAAGCCCAAAAATGCTGATGCTTCTCTTTGAAACATTAAATAGCTCTTATTCATGATGGAAAATTTACTAGCGATTAATGTAATGAAACCGTTGAAAATTGTGAGAATTTAAATATTTCATGCATGTTGAAATTTCATTGGAATGTATATGTTGGAGCGTCTGATTTGATTTCTCAGTTCAGTTTCAACCTCAAACGACGTTAATTCATTTTTGTCGAAAATGCTGTCGAAACATGTTATTTTCCTGGTGTTTGTGTCAGTGTCTTTGCTATTCTGCTATAGTAAATACGTTACCCGCAACAGGCCGAACGATTTTCCGATTGAGGATGCAAAGAGAATCATAGCTCGTTTTGAAAATTCCTACGATGAGTATTAATTCAGGTATTTGTAATTAACGGTTCTATGTCTATTATTATATGCTCGCAATGGGTTCTGTATCTATACCATACCACTTTTTATTCTGTAGCAATTTATTACAATATGATATATTAAACCTTTACAATTTCCAGTTTTGATCAGAATGAAGAAAACACGATGCCAAATCAAAGCTCAACAATTTTTGGAAATAAGGAAATATGGTTCATGTTAATTCATTAAAATTGTGAAATTTCGTAAATAAACATCCAACATTTATAACTGAATATCGCTTCATCGCTTTTAGATTTGTTTCGTCATTTGTTGATTCGTTTCGTTTGAAAAGATGAGATCAGAAATCTCAAAGGTAAGAGGCTTGAATGAGCTTACAGGAACGTTTTCTGCCAGTTGTGTATGTATTTATTATTTAGCATTGTACAACTCTAGATTAACGGAAGTTGTTCGACGATGGGAAACTATTTTATATGTTCTCACAGAGCTGAACAGAATTCTCTGGTGCTGCAACCGCAGATGTAGTTATTCATGTGTGGTGAATGGAAATGTAATATTTGCTACATTTTTGGCTACTTTCTAGCTGGATCCTGGCTAACCACAGAGGGTGGCTGGCCAACTCACAAAACTTTCTCATTTCCTCCCGAATTCTCACAAGCCCACGTATTTGGCATAATATACTAGAAACAAAACAAGTATCTTATCACATCAAAACGCTCGGAATACAACTTCTAATTCATATCATTTTCAAATCTTTCTCATCATTCATTTGCTTCTACACTTTACACAGTGAAAAGTCGACGCATCCAATTTAGAGCCATCTCTATCTAATGAATTTGAGCGAGATCTGTAGTGTTTCTCATAAGCTGGTCATTATTAGACAATATTTGTATGCGTCATAATTAAGCATACTGATCATGATGCCGTCAAACGCAATTGGTAAATCACTGGCAATATTAAAAGAAGCAACGACCTTGGTACAAAATTGCAGCAGTATATGGAACATAAATTTCAACTAAATGTATGCTGTTTTTGGCTTGTGAAAGGTAAATTGCAACACTTGTGTATTAATTTTTCACTTCAGTTGGTACAACAAGCGGCGTTGTTCACTATAAAGTCTCCAAAATTAATTATTATGATGATATTTCTTCAAAGAAAATTAAATTACAGAACAAACGATGTCGTTACCCAATTTGAAGCAAATAATTCCACAGAGAAAGGAAAGCTGCAACAAAGAAATGACAATTTTGCGCTCTTTGGGACTATTATGATCTTGCTGACTTTTCATGTAGGATAAGTACATATTGCGTAATTTCGCGTTTGAAAAGTATCCCAAGTCTCACCGTGCCATTATCCTGACATTTAATGGAGCAATATTACATGTTTACAATCATCATCAAAGTCATATATATTATTGCGTTGTTCGTTGCTGCAACTGGACAACAACCGCCTGTACAAAGCAATAGCATCATGGCTCTCCATTCATAATGCCATTCTTCCGTATGTAGCACATCCTTTAACTGTCCTAAATTGGCATCGTAGCTTCATATAATTACGCCATGAGCTCATAAGTGAATACAGATCTAGTTTACATTGATTTTTGGTGTACGTACATTTGTATAAATTGCTTAGTTTTATACTTGAGGCTTTTTTGTGCTGCGTGTTTGATTTTATAACAATAAAACTAAGCACCAAAAAGGATGGGATTCTTGGCACGTGTTTATGTTAAACATTCTGGAACAAAAAGTTGCAAAGATCGCAAAATTGTTTCGTTCCATCGTACTCTCTAGAGATCCATTCAAAACTATACACTACATTTATTCTTGTAGCAAGCATATCTCTGGTGTTGGCAGTTGTTCCCCATTTGTTTCCAGCTCTGGCTCACTGCTTCTCCCAAAAACAGTAGAGGAGGAAAGGAAGGTTAACTTGTTGGATGGAAATGGAAAAGTTATAAGTATTCCACTGGGCAAACATTTGTCGCAACTCGCAACATATATAATTTTGATGAAAGCAGGCGGCAGCATCATAAAAGATGAGCGAGAACGCTATAATATAACGCCACAGTTGGTGATTAATTTAATATTGTTGGAATAAACAAAGTTTAAAAGACCCAGTCAGCAACATTTTAGTTTCCTTACAATAAAAATTTAGGAATTCAAGAGCTGTTCTATTTGAATTATGCCAGCTTGCGTTCTTATAAGGATATATATAGCCTTTTGTTCTGTATTCATTGAATTACAACGGAAAACAATGCCTAATCAACTCCATTTGGCGTTCCTAGTTGTGGTAGTCATTAAACCGAAGCTAATTAGTTTGCAAAGCCAAAAAAAAATTCCCCGTAATGTATTCCAGGGCTGGGTTCAAACCCACACCATTATGACTCCAATCCTTCTATGTCCTTTCCCAGTCGTGCGTAGCTTGCACTTTATGCAACTCAATCAAAGCGAAACCACAGAAAATGAAAAGTGAAAGGCAAGACCAGCTCACTGAGGAAAAACAGAAGTTTCCTTCAGTATCAAAGCTCAGATGCATAAATCAGCGAAGAAAGTAGTGCATAATTGTGTCAGAATCAAATGGTTTATATTCGATACGCATCTTTAATTTCTACAGCCGAAAAAAAAACCGCTTCCAACAGTTGGATCCGTGGATGTGTTGGTTTTGAAGCGTGAAAAATATGACCTACCATTTAGTAAAGTCATTAAGTTTAATCAGATTTGGCACTCGTTCCAACAGATCGTATTGGATCTTCTTATCATATCTCGTTTCACGTATCGCATTCATTCATGAGCAGAATGTGTAACGTATATCCTCAGGAAAAGTAAAACAGTTTACAAGCGTAGGTTTGTTCAATGACAGCAACATACGAATACATGCATCCAACATTTTTAAATGCCTCACATTTGTACAGCTACAGTTCCTGGAACGTTGTAAGTGGTATTGCAAACAGTAGTCAGCGATTTTCGGAGGAGAAAAGCTGCTTTTTTGTACAAAAAGGAAGTTTCCAATTACTCAAATGTCACTGCTCTCCTCCGCTTCCAAGAAGAAAGAATGGTTGTCGTTTGCAAGTGGGACGCAATTAAGCGAAAAGTAAATTACCTACGTACATTTAGTTTCACCGTTCCATGCCAAGGAAATTTGAATTAATTCCCACCTTACGTATTCTTCCTACTTCATGATGAATATAAAATCTACTAAGTAATTCGAGCTAACTGGATCCGGAAGTTTTTTCCTGAGTGTCGAACATTTGGCTCGGAATTCCTATAAGATATGTTGAGTATAGAGAGTTCATTGATTGTTTTATTACGAAAAGGCTGTCTTTGATTTTAGGAAAAACTGTTATTGCAAAGCACACGCCTTCAGTTCTTGACAGTTATGTTCCGTCGTGAGTTAATGAATGCAAAACGTTTTAACTCCTATCAAGTTCCCCCAAGCTTTTCTACACAAACACAACTATTTATGAGGAAACTCACAACTTCGTGGAAAGCCAAAAATAGCAAACAACAATCTGTGACAAATCTCTCTTTTTTACTGGGATGGTGGAGAATGTGAGTGAAGTCATGCTTTGGCTGAAGATGAGAAGATTATGAATGAGACAATAAAAGCAGTATCGTTTACACATCATCATTCTATTGAGTTTTTTTCAACAGCCATAATTTGGATTTTCGTTTCCTGCTTTGAGATTAAATTACTTTAACATGCATTGGAAACTGTATTTGACTACGCTTTCAACGATTGTTCTGTTTAATGATTTAAATTCATAATGCTATCTGAGACAGATAAAGATACTGATGATTGAGTGGGAGAGACAGACACCTTGCAAGAATTTACTTCCTCTGAAAGAGAACCTCAGACAAATCGAAACAGAGTGGAGATTCCAGAAGAGGTCCAATTGACTTTTCCTTGGGGGCATACGAATAGGAAGTGACATGGTCACAGTTGGAACTGTTAACTACCTCCTTAGTAGCTCTTGAACCCAACCCTGGTTCCATCTGCCATCTCATGTTCCCCCCAAATACAGTAACTTTCTGTCCTAGGCTCAGCATCCGAGGTTATCCGAGGACATAAATGGGTAGCAAATTGATAGTTGTACTTCCGTTACAAAGCTTCTTTTTAAGTTTTGAATGAAGTAATCAATCAACCCAATACCTTGAGCTTGAGCAGGTGGAATGTACAACTGAGGCTAAAGAATTGCACTGATGGAGATCAGTAGCACCAGCGTTGTTCCCTTGAGCAAGAACATTGTGTTTTGGAGGGGAAGACTTAGCTGAGTTATTTCAGAATGGTACTTTTTATACTAACAAAATTCATAAATTCCTTCTTCATGCAAAAACTCATCCTGCCAAAAGCGAAAGCCTATCGCGGACATTTCTTTCGTTTCTTTCATTTAAAATGCACAAAATAAAACTAACCATAAGAGCCAGTACGATAATGACTTTATTTATTCTCCTTCCTACATCTGCATGCCACAAGAACTGGCAATGTTTTTCCTTTCCTTTGGGAGCAATTCAAATGCTAGAATTAAATTAAAACGTCCCAATGATACACTACGTAATAGACTATGATATCTGGAATCTGAATCTTGATATATGACTTTTGAAGTTTGAAGCAGAATATAATGGAAGGATAAGAGCCAGAAATATAGTTTTACTTTAAATTGTTCATTAAAGTAAAATGAAAGAGTAAAATGTGTAGATTTATGAGACATTCGAAGCAATATAAAATATAAATAGAACATTATGGTTACAGTTCACAGTTCAGAGTGCATTAGAATCCAATATGATGGGCTAGCTGATAAGTGGGCTATAATCGAACACTATTGTTTGCCAGTGCTTTTACTACATGGCACGTTTAGATTCCAGTTGCGATTATATGAAACCCCAAGTGTTTCAGTTTGCTTAGTGCCCTTCAAGGAGGTCCATGTTAGATTGCAAACACAGCTTGTTTGTAATATCATACATTAAAAGCGTATTATAACTCTTTGTTTGAACCTCAGTAGTTTTTTTCGCGACGTGCTGTTGTTGAGTGAATCTTGCTGGATCCAAATCCAAATCCATTAAGTATTTGCTACTCTGCGACAAGAAAACATGTCTGGAAAACACTCCTTGTTATCTGATTCCGAGAGGCAATTTCACAAAGTTTCTTTGAGAATCCACCAAAAATTTATGTTCATTATATGGATTCGTAGTATATGCATTCATATGTCGCATAAGTATAAATATTTTTGGCACAGGGATCCACAAAACCTAGCTACATCACGTCACCCCATAGTTTCCTGGATCTGCTCAGGATCATGCTATTGTTCTGTGTCATATTGTTGTTTGAATCTATCAACGTCTCACCATCAACATATGCATGGATCATTGGCGTGTGAACAAAACTTTCATTACATCACTACCATAATGCTCTAGACATTCACGCTCAGCAATTACAGCCACTTCACTTTACTCCACTGTATATTTCTCGATTTCCGGCTTTCAAAACTTTTGGCAGGATATTTTTAGTGTGTTGATTGCCTCACACAATGGTTGAGCTGAGCCGCAAAAGTCACTTTAACGTTAAGTTCCATATATTATTATGAGTATGATGCTCATATTTTGGAAAAGGGGTCGAGAAGAAAAGAACCGTTGTATTTGTTTTTTAGCCAAGTGGTTTTTGAGCAGAGTACCCAAATATTGTCTTGCAAAAGGAATGTTTGTTTTTTATTTGGCTTTTTGCTACTTTGGTCTACCCACTACCATTCTTTTTACTGCACTACTACTAATAATAGAACGACCAAGTAACACTAAATAACTTTTGGAGAAGAAAAGGGCGAAAAATGAGCCCATCTCTCAGCACACACTCGGTGAAGGAGCACTGAAAAAATGAGATGGCATAACAGAACATAGCAGGGAAAAGATGTGAGCACTTTCCCCTTATCTTTTGGCTCTGTCACACACATTTATTGCCTCTGAACCACTTAAAACCCTTTATCTTCATTATATTTCATATGCACAAAGAATTTCAGTGGGAGGTAGCTCTGATGACATGGGGCCATGTGGAATATTTCGGATTCTGATGAGACTTGGCAGAAAATTGTCGATGACAAGGATGTCGGATGTCGTGAAATGATTATGGAACATTGCAAATGTCTTAATGTGCCATTGTGGTTGTGGCCATTATAAAAATCGTAATAAAAGTAGTTATGCAAATGTTGCGATCTGTATAACTCACTTTCAGGATGATATCTGCCGAGTTTCAAAGTGAAAATGAAAGCATTTTGTAGGCATATGGCAAATAAAGTCGAGATATACATATAATGCTAATGCTGTTGACTTTACACTTTA